>JZKD02S1665044.1:19783-38383 GCA_000966675.3 Picea glauca
CTTCTTTATAAAAAAACTACAAGTAAACCAAAATTATATTTAAAATACCTCTTTAGGGTTCTTGATTTATAGTTGAAATTTGAGCTAGGTAAAGAGTGTACACTCGATGTATTGTTCAAGTCTTTGTCGCAACAATGGCGGAGGTGGCTCCAATGTAACCGATGACAATCCCTGAAGCATTCGCGACCGGCGGAGTTGTTGATATTCCACTTTTTGAAATGATCAACTGACACAATAAGGATCAACTAGCGTTTAAAAACCAAGCACACACTAAAACGTTTCCTAAAGACAAATCAAGCAGTCGACTATCTAGAAGGAAGGACAGTTATGCCAATAGACACTAAAGAAAATAACCGGTGCAAGTGCAACTCAAACATGGAAGCACCCTCTGGGTATACTCTGCAAAGTGCAATCTGATGTATGCCTTAGGTATCGTGATATTCCCCCACAGCCACCTATGTAAGTCCCTAGAATATGGGAAACTAGGTTGTCATCTCGTAGTCAATCACTAGGCAGGTATAGTCGACAGTTGGGAAGATCGTAATGAGCAGGATAACAAGTCTGAAGCCTATCAAATGTATCGAAAGCAAATGGTCTAGAAGACAACAGAGGATCTTGAACGAATTCAAGGTCCACGAATCTCTGTAGGTAAATGAAATTGGTATTATTCCTGATAGAGACCCTCAATATACGTTCCCCACTACGTTCAATCCAGCTTTGGAGGGGTTATCTCTGTTGCCTTTCCTCACGCGACCTCATTTTTATCCCCTGTGTTAGAGGGGGTCTTGGATAAATTTTATGACACTAGACTTAATCACTCCCTAACTCAGAGTCCAATGTTTGATTTAACGGCCATGAAGAGTTTCCTCCCCAAACCTAATTCAAGGCCCTAAAACCCTAAACTAGTTTGTGGACCCTACAAATAGAAAAGTCTAGAGTATTTTAGATTAAGTGTTTTTTTAAAGGATTGATTTACTCACAAGGTACAGTAGTGAAACTATTGGTGTTGTAAAGAGAAAAAAAGAAGAAGAAAATTCAAGCACTTGAAAGAAAAATTAATTGTAATTTAAAAGAAAATCTTTGTAACTAACTCTTTGTAAACTCAACTTTTCTTAACTAAAATTTCAAGATCTTGTAAATAAAACCTAAAATTTGCTTTCACTTGACTATAAGCTTCTTATGTTTAAAGAAAAAAAAATAACTTGACAATAAAGACTCTTTTTCCTTTTTGTAAATAATCAACTTTAACTACTTTACCAAACTGAAATTAAAATCTTATTTTTTTTTAACCTCTTTAAAGAGAAAAACTAAAGTAAATCTTTTTCTTTTTTCAAAACAAGTAAAAAGGATAAAAAGAAAACTGATACAAGACTGGAAAATACCTTTATCCCACTATGGATCGTAGGGATTCAATCAAGAAACCAAGAAGAAAGATATACAACTCAACAACTTGCTTAATACCTATTTAGGGTAAACACAAGAAGACTAAGAAAACAAGTAAACTGAAACCTATACTCAGGCTATGGAAACAAACAAAGACTCTGGATTGATCCAAGAAAGCCCTGAGAAGTGTGAATTTCAATGAGGAAAGAGGAAAAATCCCTTTTTTCGAAAACTTTCATGAAACATAGACGTGGGTTGTTGTTGCATCAATAGTTTTTAAAAAGAACTTCTTGCATCTAGTTGAGAAAGTAGAGACATTGTAATATGGCATTACCATATTCCATTGTAATATGGTAATGCCATATTACAATGTCTCTACTTTCTCAACAAAATGCAAGAAGTTATTTTTAAAAACAACTTAGGATAGTGATTTGTCTTAAGTGGGATGGTGACCTTGGCATTCAACAAGATAGGAAGTAATTCATTGATGGCAAGTGTAGCAGGTGTGCAGGTCCACTAGTGTATGGATATTATCTACTAAGTAGCAGACTTAAACTTCATCTTCCAGAATATATGGCTCATATAGCTTGAGATGATTGACATAAATGATATTATGGATGTCTAGCAAGGAAGGGAAATAGTAATGACAACCATTTTCATTAATATATTGAAGAACAATATAGGGACAATAGCAAATAGGCTTGATTTTTTTATGATGCTACCCCTTAAAACATTGTTTGTCCATATACAACCAAAGTCAGTCACCAATTTTAAGCTAGACAAAGCCTTGATGGTGATCCTAGAGGGATTTATAATGAGCTAGGGAGGATTGAAGGGAATTAGTAACCAAAGAATGAATACTAGATAATTTATGAACATATCAGATTCTATACATTTTACCTCGCCTTATAGGAACTTCTATCCATAATAAGCGAATAATAGCAAGATGCAAACAATGAGCAATGCAAGAAATTATATAGGGATAATATGAGGGTCTTTGCAATGTACATGAGATACATTATTGTTGTGAGGGAATCCTCCATCAACTAGGCCTATATATCCCATGACGTACATGTGAAGACCCTTAGGCCTTGAGAATTAGTGTAAGGTAAAACTACAAGGTGTGCCATGTGGATTAGTGTAATGTTAGGCAAGTAGAAGACAAATGAGAAAGAAAGATTGGTAGACAAACAATGCATGTTAAACACACAATTTTGACATGGGGGAACAAGCGAATTTAATCACTTCATAAGAATGATAGAAACTAAACTATGATATGTAAATAATGAAATAAAAAGAAATAATCATAACTATCATGTAAATGATGCAATGGCTAAATTAGGAGATTAGAGATGAGAAATTTCTAATTACTATATTAATGGAACAATAACTAGAACATGTAAGTAAACCATGAGTGAGTCTAATATTAATTATATCTCAACTATAAAATCATTGATAAGATTAAGAGTGACAAGGAGATACTTGCACTTACTTATACGTGAGGTAGGATGGTGTAGGAACATGTTTAGCTAGATACCTACATCACAGAGGTTGGCATCTTACCACAAGTGAGGTAGGATTATCAAAATGATATATTATGGAAAGGATGGAGGATAGATGCAAAGGTAAATATGGGAGGTTGTGGTGTTAGGGTAGTTCTAACAAAGGCAAGAGAAATAAGTGGATGACACTGGAATGACATTGGAAAAAGGCTTGAGTTGACATAAACTGAATAAGAGTGAACATGAGCAAGAGAGGAAACACACTCTAATATAGGGTTATCACAATAATAAATGTAACATATGGCAACTTGGAGTTAAGGTGAGCGTAACAAATGACATTCATTGTTCTAGGATTTCTGTAGTCATCAAGGTACCATACACTAGTCAAGGAAATAGCATGAGTCCCAAGTGACATACGATAATATGGAGAGTATGAGCATAATAGGCATCATAAACTAGTAATATAGAGTCATCAAAATCACAAAAACAACACATGATAGCCTAGATTTAGTGAAAGAATGAGAGGTGGGATACATCAATGGGGTATTTTATGCAAGCGTAGGAGGCGACATGCATCAACCTAAGTTCAAAGAAAGCGTAGAGGTAAAAAATACCAATGGTACCAGTGGAGGAGAGAGGTGCAAAGGAAGATATGATGTCACCATTGGGAGGGGCTCCATAGTTGCAAGCTATGGAATGTGACCATTAAGGGGGACATCTTGTAGGCAAACTGACCAAAGAAGTGATAGTTGATCCTATATATCAAGTAGGGTCTTTCTTGAGATAATGACCTATAAGGGACCCATCGATATTATGACCAAATAAAAATGTAGAAAAAGGGGTGTAAGGAAGAAGAGCTAAGGAGGAGAGGCAATACTTTCCCCAATCATTTGAAGGACTAGGAAAAGAGGAAGAGTATGTAGGAGAGCATGGAACAATAGGAGAGGAAGAAGAAAAGGGGAGAACTAGGTAATATTGGGTGCTACCAGGTAAGAAGTGGCTAGGGTTGATAATAGGAAGTCTAAGCTAGCCCAAAAAACCTCCCAATAGGAACAATGCTTCATTCAACTTGATAAAAGTGTGTTAAGACATGGGCCCTTTTTAATGTTAGAAAATGTTTATTTTGACAACTAATAGAAAGATAAGGAAAAGAGAAGGCATAGAAGAACAAGGGGCTACCTCATTGTTGTAGCCAGCGAGAAGACAAGGGAAAACAATTATGGAACTAGGTATAATAGATCATATATGTATTTTGTTAATTCGTGTGTGGTAGAAAAAAAAAATATTGAGTTAAAAATAACTGGGGAGGTTTGGGATTTAGAATGAGAATAGCAGACTGAGAGTGCACCCAGGTGGAAGGATGAGAATGTATTATTTAGAGAGTTTGGAAGAGGGATAGTGCAACCATATGAGATGAGATGGATTGATGTGATGTAAAAGTGAGAGAGAAAGGTATTTATGTATTATGTTTTGTTGGGTCTTAACATTATAAGTAAGAGGTATTGCAAGAGGTGAGTTCATAGTTTTTGTTATCTTTATAGAGTTGATAAGTATTGCAATGAGCATATTATAACGAATTTCATTGTTTTTTATTATGTAGAAGGATGAGAAGGTATCATTTGGAATGTGTGGAAGAGAGAAAGTGAAACCATATGAAATGGTTGGATGTGAGTTACAACTAAGAGAGAAAGATATTTATGTAGGATGTCTTGGTCACATCATTCCATGGAAAGGGTATTGCAATAAAGAAGAGTTAATAGGTTTTGTTATCTTTAAAGAGTTGATAAGTATTTCAATGGACATATTATAAAGAATTTCATTGTTGTTCATATGATATGTTCAAGAGTAAATTAGAGTAATCAAGGGGAGATACATAGCATTCAACATTCTCTTGAAAAATCCATATGACAAGGGTGACTCCACAATGTTTATTAATGTGAAGATGAGTTATGTCCTATTGTACAAAGCCCCAATGATAATTAGAGGGGTGAGGAGTGATGGAAAATGGGATTAATTTGTTTACAATTGTCAAGGATTATAGTGGAAAGTTGGTCTTTGATCTAACAATTATGAGTTAAAAGGAGACTTAGAGAGGAGAATAAATTTCATTCGTCATTATGAGTAATGAGGGATATTTTTCAATAGAGTTTGGAATATGGACTATTTTTTGTTGGGGAGAAGTGTCCAAATATTGGTGTACCCTAGGATAATTGAGGGATTTCTCATCTATGTACAAGGATTTGGATGTGAATTATTATTATAAGAATAAGAATTTTGTAGTAGTGTCCTTTGGAGCCTTATAATACTTGCACTAACATGTGGGATGAGAGGAGGGGTCTAGATTATTGGGATTAGATTCATGCATTGTTTAATAGGAACTAGGATTTGGAATAGGGATAGAAATAAGGTTAGGATTATGGAAATGAATGGAGGGATATTTTCTAATTTATTTTCCACAATGAGGATATGGATAAAGACTTTGTATATGGGGGTTCTCTAAAATAGTTATACTTCTTTATAAAATAACTACAAGTAAACCAAAATTATATTTAAAATACCTCTTTAGGGTTCTTGATTTATAGTTGAAATTTGAGCTAGGTAAAGAGTGTACACTTGATGTATTGTTCAATTCTTCGTTGCAACGGTGGAGGAGGTGGTGGAGGTGGCTCCAATGTAACCGATGACAATCCCTGAAGCATTCACGACCGGTGGAGTTGTTGATCTTCCACTTTGTGAAATGATCAACTGACACAGTAAGGCTTAACTAGCGTTTAAACACCAAGTACACACTAAAATGTTTCCTAAAGACATATAAAGCAATTGACTATCTAGTAGGAAGGACAATTATGCCAAACGACACTAGAGAAACTAACTTGTGCAAGTGCAACTCAAACATGAAAGCACCCTCTGGGTATACTCTGCGAAGTGCGATCTGACGTCTGCCCTAGGTACCGTGGTATACCCCCACAGTCACCTATGTAAGTCCATAGAATATGGGAAACTATGTTGTCAGCTCGCAGTCAATCACTAGGCAGGTATAGTCGACAGTTGGGAAGATCGTAATGAGAAGGATAACAAGTCTGAAGCCTATCAAAGGTATCGAAAGAAAATGGTATGGAAGACAACAAAGGATCTTGAACAAATTCGTGGTCCACGAAGCTCTGTAGGAAAATGCAATTGGCATTATTCCCGATACACACCCTCAATATACGTTCCCCACTACATTTAGTCTGGCTTTGGAGGATTTATCTTCGCTGCCTTTCCTCACGCGACCTCATTTTTATCCCCTGTGTTAGAGGGGGTATTGGATAAATTTTATGACACTGGACTTAAGCACTCCCTAACTTAGACTCCAATGTTTGATTTAACAGCCTTGAAGAGTTTCCTCCCCAAACCTAATTCAAGGCCCTAAAACCCTAAACTAGTTTGTGGACCCTACAAACAGAAAAGTCTAGAGTATTTTAGATTAAGCGCTTTTTTAAAGGATTGATTTACTCACAAGGTACAGTAGTGAAACTAATGGTGTTGTAAAGAGACAAAAAGGAGAAGAAAAATAAAGCACTTGAAAGAAAGATTTGTAACTAACTCTTTGTAAACTCAACTTTTCTTAACTAACATTTCAAGATCTTGTAAATAAAACCTAAAACTTTCTTTCACTTGATTACAAGCTGCTTATGTTTCAAGAAATAAAAAATAACTTGAAAATAAAGACTCTTTTTCCTTTTTGTAAATAATCAACTTTAACTACTTTACCAAACTGAAATGAAAATCTTTTTTTTTGAACCACTTTAAAGAGAAAAACTGAAGTAAATCTTTATCTTTTTTCAAAACAAGTAAAAAGGATAAAAAGAAAACCAATACACGACTAGAAAATACCTTTATCCCACTATGGATCGTAGGGATTCAATCAAGAAACCAAGAAGGAAGATCTACAACTCAACAACTTGCTTAAAACCTATTTAGGGTAAACACAAGAAGACTAAGAAAAAAATTAAACTGAAACCTATACCCAGGCTATGGCCACAAACAAAGACTCTGGACTGATCCAAGAAAGCCCTGAGAAGTGTGAACTTCAATCAGGAAAGAGTAAAACTCCCTTTTTTTTCAAAAACTTTCATGAAACATAGACGTGGGTTATTGCATCAGCAGTCTACATATGTATGCAAGATTTTTACTGAGAAAAGTGTGTATGTATGTGGGATGACCCAATACATGGCGCGTACACCTCTGTATTTCTTCAAAAAAATGAAAAGACCAGGCAGTCTTACAGGGTAGTGACAACTGGTATGCACCCTGGAGGTGACCAGAATCCCTTGACAGACTCAGAAAACTTGAAAGAAACTTGAAAGGAAAATAAACCAATCAAACAACTTAAAATTCCCTAAAAAACCCTAGAGGCATTCCCCAGTATGGTCGACAATTCTGCTAGCGGAAACCCCCCCCTTTAACTACACCAGGGTTTAATATGTAGACAGAGAGAATAACCGTCTAAAATTCAATCAATTTTAATCTACCCCAAACATACCAAAACTAATGTAAATAAAGCAAATAAGATAAGAGATCGGGTAACTACACCTTTGATCCCACATTTAGTGATGATCTCCTCAAGCTTGATAGTTCCAATGACTGCACGTCTCCTCCCAAGACTGAACTGCATCCAAAGATAGGAAAAAAAGGACTACAAGCATGCTATTCTATTCATGAGTTAGGGTTATATATTATATGCTAAGTATAAATCGATTAAAATACACAAAACACGAACATTTGGGACAGAAAAATGTGATTCTTTTATTCATCATACAAAGATTACAACTTACAATATGTTTTGGCCACTGTTCCACGAACCTGGTCCTGGATCCTCTTTACCATGCTCCAAGTGCACCTTGAATGGAATTCTTCTCTCAACCTTCTGATCACTTCAATGGAAGGGAATGGGTTGAATAGAGGAAGAAGGGGCTGATTAGGGAATGCTGAGGCAATATCTCACAAAAGGCAGCAAAATCTTGGGCAAGGAGGGGAAGTGAAATTGGGCAAAGTTTCACTGTTCTTATGCTTAGATGTGAAATGAGACCCCAAAAACTCCTTTTGTATCATAAAAGGATGGTTATTCGGTTGGGTGATGGTCTATAGCAGGTGGATTAGTTGGGAAAACTTCCAATAGCCTGTGAATTTCAACGAATTCCTTGCAACTTTTTAATTTTTTCAACTTTTACAAGTATACGCGAGCCGTAATGGTGCAACAAGTGTATGTACACTATCTGTAGTGGTGCAGAAATCATGTGTACACGGGATGTAATGGTGCAAGGCATGTACATCTTCTAAAAAATTGTTTTTTAAGAAGATCTTATCAGCAGTGCTTTGGCAAAATATGCAAGTAAGAGGGCCAAGGCCATGTATGCATGAATAGGGAATTTTAGGGCTATAACACTAAGGGGGCTGGTTTATTAGAAAAATATTGAAATGACAGAAAAGTAAATGTTTTCTAATTACTAAGTCCACATTGTCTATCCTCTTTGTAGAGGAGCTAAGGGGACTTGTTTATTTTCCCCAAAAAAGATAAAAGGGGAAAAAGGGAAATCTAAACTAGCAATTAAAGTTTACTTTTTCAAATCGAAATCTAAGCTAAATGTGATTATGATTGTTGTGTTTATTTTAATTTTTCTTTAGATGAGTATTATTAACTGGAATGAAAGACAAAGAACCAAAACATAGGACACCAACCCCCCTGGGTGAAACAAAAATGGGGCATTGTGTATCCCACTCCTTATTGTTTTGATTACAAGGGTATCTTGTTTGAGAGGCTTTTGGATCCTTATAGAAGTGGATCGGAAAAATACAAGATTTTACAATGGTTTTAAAAGGTACAAGCTACTTATGGGGGTCCCGAAAGCTCCTAATCAGCCAAAATTTGGCAAAGTTTCCCCTTTTTTATTTGTTAAATTGCACAAAAAAGTGAACAAATGAAAACAAAAGATTCCCAAAAGAACTTTAAAAGTTTCTCGGGGTGTTAGTATGAGAACCCAAAAAAACTTCCAAGTGTAAACTATAAAAAATTGCAAAAAGGAACTAAGGAAATCAAGCTAGAAAGCTTGTTTCCTTAGGATCTTTTGTTGATGTTTTAAAACAGAAAATTAAAAGCACTTAAATGCTAGATCTAAACAATGAAAGTACTTAGAAAAGACTACCTTTTATCCCTTTAAAAAAATTCATAAAAATACTTGATAAAAGAGGTTCTTTTCTTATATTAGATCTAGATTCTTTAGATGGAAACTTTAAATAAAAATCAGATCTAAAAATCCTATGCATGCATAAGAAAAACTAAATATTTAGCCTTAGAAATAATATCCAAAATCTTGCATATAGATATAAAGTAACCAAGAAATTAAAGATTTTTTTGAGGGAGAAAGAGAACAAGATTGTGCTTGGAATGTATTTGGGCATTGGAGTCCTTCTTTGGTGGAATGAGGTGTGACCTTATTCAAATGACTTGGAGGAATGGAAGAGTCATGCTAGATCATCCAAATCTCCAAGTGAGGTGTCAACTACGTCAAACACTTGCAAGTAAAAGGTTTAGAAGATGGTATCACCTACAAAAGAGACATCAACACATAATTGGTTAACCAAAACAAATGATGCATTTGCAAATCTCTTCAATAGATAGATAATAAGATTACTAATCAAGATATCTTAGCAATCCTACCCTAGTGAGTAATAGTACTCCTATAAGTCCAAATTAAATAACAACTAAATAGAAAATGCAATATAATAACATCACCTCATGTGCACATGCATCCACACACTAGACAATCCACCAATTTGACCTCCAAAGTCTTATTTATTCCAATATGAAAGAGTATTACAGTGTTACAACAACAAGCATCAAATCCCAAGCTCCAAATAGACAAGTGAGGACGTATCAACCTTTATTTATAGTTACTTGGGTGATAAATCCCAAGCTAGGGTGCACATCCAAGTGGATGAGGGCACAAAGATGGGTGAGGGTGAGTGCCAAGTGAGGGAGAGTGTGCTAGAACTCATATCCTTGTTGAATGTGAGTCTAATCCACGTAATTTTATCACATGTGAGGTAGGAATGTGTCATGTGTAGATGGTAGGTGGAGAGGGCAAGTCATCCCTATTGGGATTGATGCCCCTCCTCGTAAATGTTCCACATATGAAGGGAGAGGGTGAGTCCCAATCTTGGGATATTCACCCTCCTCCAACTCATCATTGACGTCACCCTCAACTCAAGGTGAGTTTCCACCACTTAAGTTCACTCAAGACATAGGGGAAACATGTTTGAGACATGTTTCCTAAAGAATAGGCTTGTTGATTTTATTTGATTTTTTGTCTTTTTGTGAGATAAATTGATTTTGAGTGATTAAAATCACTTATTTTCACTCACAAAGTGGATACTTAGGTAAATTGGGTATTCTTAGTCCAAAACTGAATACCCCCAAGGCATATAATGCCTCCTAGTACCACTTTATTAACTTATTCACCAATTACAACTAAAAAATCCCATTTTTGCAAGAAATTTTTTATTGACTCAAAACATTAAAAAAAACTGAGGGGGACTTAGCACATTTCCATGAGACTCTAAGATAATTCTTAGCATGGTTATATACATAGGACTCTATACTTAAAAAACACCCAAGGCATATCCACTAGGACAATTACTCCAACTTTATAGGATATTGAGTGAAAAAACTCTAAAACTATAAATTGTTGAAAAAAGAAAAATATAATTAACAAGTGAAAAAAACACTCTAGAGTAATGTACTAATTTCTACATCTTAGGTGACTAATCCTTTTACAAAAATCACATGCCTAAGTCATTTTAATACAATTCCCCATAGGGTATGGAAATGTGAAAAAGTGGTCAAAATTGAAGACTGAATTTCTGAACTCTGAATTTGAATATGTGAATGTTCAATCTTTGGTGGCTCAACTACAAGTCCATCCTAGTGAAACTTGGTGTATAACAACCCCCCAACAAATGGGAAAAACGAGGTAGTAAATTGGAGTTTGTGAAACATGTTGTGAAGTATTGCTGGAGAGAAGCCAAAGTAGTGGGATTTGGATTTACCTCAAGCAGAATTTTCCTACAATAGTTTAGTGAAGAGATCTACCAGTAATTCTCCATTTCAGGTTGTTTACAGTAGAAATCCTATGGGTGTCCTATATTTGGTGCAACTACCACTTGGGGATAGGATCAATGATAATGGGGAGGCATTTGCAGAACACATTCATTAGTTGTTGCAACAAGTGAGACAAAAATTGCATGCCAATAATGAACTTAACAAAATTATAAAAGATGCTCACCAACGATACCAGGTATTCAATGAAGGTGATTTGGTGATGTTTTATTTATGGAAAGAGCGGTTTCCTAGAGTAATCTACCACAAATTGAAGCATAAGAAAATTGTTCCTTGCAAGATTCTAAAGAAAATTAACGACAATGCTTATAAGGTCTATTTACCAACTGATATCGATATTTCTCCTTTGTTTAACGTTTTTGATTTGTATATCTACCATGGGGATGATCTAGGTGATTAAAGTGAGCCAAAGGTATATTGGAAACATGCCATTCTGAGAAATAAAAAGGAAAAGAGTGTGCATATTTTAGATAAGAAGACCCTTCATACTTGGCAAGGAAAATAAAACCGATATCGTGTCCAGTGGGAAGGCATAGCACCAACATAGAGTACATGGATTACAGAGGGGTTCTTGTTGAATCTAGATCTCATTAAGTGGAAATAGTTTGAAGACAGTAACTTGCAGCAGCTGCGTTATTTTCAACGAAAAGAGAATGATGCAGGGATTTCTGAGGGTCATAAATTTTGAATTGGTTATCCGTTTGGGATGAAATTTTACAGGGAGTTGCATATCGAAGATTTCACTGCCAGGCTGACATAATCCTCTAGATCGAACATCGTTTTGACACTTTTTTGGGGCAAAATTCCTTCATATAAGGCCTCAAATTGGGGTTTTAGAGTTTTTATGTGAATTTTTAAATTTTTAATTATCAATTATTTCTTATTTTATGACCCTAATCAGAAAAGGGAGTTGAAAAATAGTGTCACTCTAGTTATCTCTTAGTTATTGGTCAGTTTTAGAGTCATGCAAGAATTTCCTAAAATTGGTTGTTTTCAAAAATCTCAGATAGTAGTTATAAGGGGTTGAACTTCCATTGTCATAGTCAGGATGGAGAAGAAATAAAAGAGATTTATTTTCCATTCTCGTGTGTTTGCATGATTTTTATATCTTGTGAATAAAATTCTATTGGCTACATCATCCTCCAACTGGTTTCTCCACATAAGGTTTTCAATAAACTTGTGAGAACCATCTTCCCTCGTCAACGCCTGCACAATTTTCTCCTCTGTGACCAATAGTCGGCTCTCCAAATCACGCAATTTCATTTCATCAACATGGCATGGTATGACACACAAGGGGCCAACTAACTCACTAGATGATATCATACAGTGATGGGTTTCACACGGACTATCCTCCTTATACAAGATTTATGATCCCTTGTTGTATTCTGGTACAATCATGCATGCATCATCATACATGTTATAAATAGGATAAGGTGTTGAATCCACATCATATTTAGGTGCTAACATGATTGAACCACCCTCATCATCAACATCATACACAGTGAAAGATGTCGGATCCTTCACATCAGCTCATTGGAACAGTTCATCATAGTCATCATAAGTAGGACAACATGTTGCATCCTCGTCTTCTCCATCCAACACACTAGTGTCATCGGCCTCATCAGTTATCTCTAATGGTGTATCATACGTTTTTGTTTGGTATTCCTCTATGCACACACCTTAACATGGATAGAAGTATGCTCCTCTACCCATCCTTCATGCTCATCTCTCTTCACTTCCTGCCCTGTTCTTTTAAAGTAATCCTCATCCAAATCCTTGGGCCAACTTCCATACTTGAGGGTGTAATATCCTTGAAAGGACAAGGCTACACAAATATCCTCACCCAATGCTAGATAATCCTGGTAGTCCGGCATGTATTTAATTGCTTCTAGCATCATATTGGTTTTTTGAAGGATTTGCCAAGTTTTATTCGTGAATTTCGAAGTTGTATTCATCCCCTTGTCCATGGAATGAATTGATGATTTTTCACCTCTAGTCTTTTGTAACCCATATATGCCTTATGCAATCACAGGCTCGAAATATCACCAGCTTTGATACAACTGTAATGTCCTGGTTTTTTTTTTGTATTTTTCCTTATTTTATGGTTTAGAGAATTTGTTAAACAGTTGGTATGCAAACATACTAACTATAGTAAATACATACTATTAAACTCTGTCGTGGTTTACAAATACAAACATCCACATAGATACTCCAAAATACCCATTTTATTAAATATTCAAGACAAAAACAATATATGGAAAAACTTAGCAATTTATGCAACAATAAATATAAAGGAACCTGATATTTTTTCTTCCATTAAATATTACAGGCTTGTAGGTGGAAGAATCAACCCAATATAAAATACATGACAGTAAAAGAATCCTTCTACAACAGATTTGATTCAATACTATGTCCACTCCTACACAGTCATCAATTTCCAACTCTGTAGTACTGTACTCGACCCCAACAGTCACAAAAATTGGCCAGCAAGAGAAGCACAACCCCCTTAGGCTCTGTAGCTTTTCCCAGCACCATAATATCAACCCAAAAATGAATATATTTGTCCCAACTTCTACAAACATCCACCAACAAGATGAATGGATTATTTTCTTATGAAATCGACCCCCCAATAATGAAGATAGCAATACTTCCCTTAGGAAATAAGATTTGTCCTCAAAGAAACCTGCCCATCTCTCAAGTTGCGCTCTCCACCATAAAAAATCGACTCTTTTCCTCAAGTAAATGCATCTACACTTCAATCCACATGAAGAACTCACCCTCCAAGTATGTAAATAGCTCTCTGAATAAATAAAAATGGTCCAGATGAGATGAAATGACCCATCAAATACAAACTTGACCTCCTCAAACCAAAACTCATCCACAAATTATGAAGTTCATCCTCCACAAAGAAAACACAACCT
Source organism: Picea glauca (assembly GCA_000966675.3). Taxonomy (NCBI): domain Eukaryota; kingdom Viridiplantae; phylum Streptophyta; class Pinopsida; order Pinales; family Pinaceae; genus Picea; species Picea glauca. The sequence goes on from JZKD02S1665044.1 coordinate 33,748, forward strand.
CAAATAGGAAAAGTTCACTGCCAACAATGAAATACGGAGACACACTAAATAAATATGAATGATCACTTCCCTATGACCAACTAGGGTGGATGGTCTCACCACCGAAACCAGTCTAACAATGGAAGGGTTTTTCCAAAACCCCAATGAAAGCATGGGCTCCAATAGCGCTCCAAATAAGAGATAAAATCATAATGAAGAAGGTGAGGTGCTAGCCTTTATTTACACTTCTCCAAACTCATTCTATATCTTTCCATGTTTTTGACCAAATCCAAATGACCTTTATTTCCCTTTAAAAAGCACTTTTTAACCCCTTTTAGCCTATTTTTAATGCCGGAAAGTGATTAGTTGGCTTCTAAGACATTCCCAGACGTTGTAATTCATTTTCTCGTTATCCCAACCTTTAGATATTTTTGTCTCGGTTCCAACAAGCTATTACACGAAGGTATTCCCTCAAATAATATGATCCAAATACTACATTTTGTGTATTTAATTAAATTATGCTCAATAATAACCCAAAATTACGGAAATCGTTGGAATGCCATGAAACCAAGAGAGAACTGTGCGGAAATGATCCCGATGATGAAATATGGTGAATGGGCTATCCTGAGCCCCATATAACTATTCTAAATTTCCCAACCTCAGTGTTAACCTCATTTTACTCCTTTAGTCAGGATGGCATAAACTCGTAAGGTCACCTCTGACTGCAAAATAGGGAATTCCAAAAATGGTGACATTAAAAATTAGGATGGAAGGTGGCAAGTATGGATAGGAATGGTATAATGAACCTTCAAGAAACCCTCCAGTAGAACCCTTTTCCCGAGGGTGACCAACTTACTAGGATACAATGACAACCACCAAGGTGAAATTAGGAAAAAGGTATAATTTCCAAGGAAACGTTCTCTAATCAAGAAAGGATTCTTTGTAACATGCTCAAATGCTCCAATTATTAAAGTGACACTTACCATGATACTCGACTTGTTACCTCATGAAGAAAGACTTGTCCTCTGGGGATAAGTCGGTGTGGTGGATGATGCTTTGTTGTTGGTGATGAGAGGTGATAAAATTATGAGTAAAAGGGACCATGTGGGATCTATTGGTCAATATGGCTCTTGGCATTCCATGTATTCTACCTATGGGCCTCAAGACACGATATCCTTATTTACCTCTAGACTGGGGGATAATAGGACCTAAAATTCTACTTTCTCCATACGAAATCCAATGAGGTTGGAACCACTCTCAAACATCCTAAAAAAATTAATGGTAATGTTAAAAATTTAAGTAAAAGGATGAAAAATGAAAGAAGAAGCATCGGTTCAGTACTGTTATCCCCTATCCTAGGGATAACTAAGGAGATTATGTCTCGAGGCCCACAGGTCCTGGACATGGAGTACCGAGAGCCATATGAATTGAGCTTGGCCCTGGAGGGCCCATATTTTCTTCAGTTCCTCCCATCTATCAGCAACAACAACATCCATCCCATCGACCTGGTTTTGAAGTAGTGGTGGGTCTTGCTCCATGAGGTAATTAGTCTGGGTATCATGGTATGTGTCACTCTAATTCTCAAAACATTTTCATATGTGCATTGAATTCTCTTTTGTTTCATGACGTTTTCTTGGAAATTATTCCCTTTGACTTGTCCATACCTGGGGGGGATGACAGAGTGCCCTAGTAAGTTGGTTCCCTTAGGGATGAGTTGCCACTGGGTGGGTCTATAAAATTTCATCGTCCATTCCTTCCATACTTACCACTTTTTTTCATTATCCCTCTCATCTATCCCCTACATTGTTTCAGGCATTAGGTTTTCCAAGCTAGTAAGGGTTGTACCTTGCCTTATGGGAAGAAGGGGCTAAAGGCCCAGAGGGTAAAAGTAGCTTCAAAAATTCAAAATCCAAGATGAAAACTTGAGATTCTTCACCCAGGGATTCCCAAGAAAGAAATAAAGGGATTCTCAACTAGAAAAGGGGACTTGTAAAATAAGATAAAACTCAAGGCCTAGTTGGTGAATAGGAGGTCTCATCATGAGTCGACCTATTAGGTCCATGGGCATGTAGCAGTATGACACTACTATTCAACTGGTCACAAAACTAGGGTAGTGGCTCTTCGTAGTATAGCCAAGAGAAAGAGGGTCTCATCATGAGCCAACCTTCTCATTTCCATGAAATGCTTGTGGGTAACATTGTCACCACTGGTTACCATGCCAAGATAGTGTCCTCCAACTATTCTCTTGAAAGAAAAAAAAAATAAGACAAAGAGTAAAAATGAATTGAATGGGATACGAAACAATGGCCTCCATGACAAGGTGCATCTCTCCCTCTACAGAGGCACCCACAGGTAAGACCTACATTTCCCTGTTATCACTGCAACCCTTCCCAAACATCCCCTACTCCATCTCATGCATTTACATGACCTATATTGGTCTTCGCCTAGAAACACCCCACACATGAGGAGGATTATCCCAATAGGACATCTTGAGACCCTCTCCAAACTTGGCTTGTTAAGTAACATAACGTCTTTGAACATTTGTCTAGGTAAAGGGGGGTTTGATGCACATGTTTGGGTAACTTGATTATTAGATGTGATTGAAATTGATATGATCCCTATGACTTATGAGCCCATGGAGGGCATACTTATTTTTGTTACAGGACCATTCCCGGTGGATAGGTACATATGGGGAGATGATTAGTTCGGACCTCCATGGGGCTAAAATCCCCCTAGATGGATGATGAGACCCTAGCCAGGGGTAGAGGTATACTAGAGGCTTTCACCATAGAAAAGGGAGGGTGTTCCACCAGAGACACTTTTGCAGGCCTGGACCTAAGGGGGTCTTTCCCTTCCACCATGATGTTGGCCCTAGAAGTCCCCAAACATCATCATATGGAGCCTTGACGTCATCTAGTTAGGGTTCTCAAATGAGGACATATTGGTTGGCATGCGCAGAATATTATGAGGCCTTTTGGGGCCTAAAGTTCCAATAAGGGGCCTAACGTCACCCTAGGAAGGGCATGACATCATCCTTAAAAGACAAAATTAGGGTTTTTATTGTTAAATTTATGTAAAACTAGATTTTTGATGTAAACTGGCCATGTCGGCCTTTTTTGACCTAAATTGTAATTAAAGGTCATGATTACTGTATAAATAAGTTAAAAATCTCTTATATGTTTCATCATCTTTCACTTAGACAAGTGTGAGGTCTGAAATTTGGCCTCTTTTAAGGCTTATTGGCTGAAATTAAGTGGTGCACAACTCTTTTAGGAGGCTTCTTTTGGTGTGTTTTTGCATTTTCATGGTGGAAAGTCTTCAACTAGGGTTTGTGGCTAGATTATTCTTGATGAAGTAATTAGAAATCTGCAATCCTTCTTTATTTTGAATGGTTATGGTGCATTTATTTGTTCATTTTTAAGATTATGAAATTGTTAGTGTGAAACCCTAGGAGAAAAGAACATGTTATTGTCCTTTTCTTTATAACTCTTCACCTACTTGATTTTGCTAGAGAACACCTCCCTTGAAGGATATACTAAAGCCCTACCTTACTAGCACTCTAGTATCATTACTTCATTAAGCTTCATACATTTATTTCAAGTTTGATCTAAAGAAGAAAGAAATCGCTAGGGCCTAGAGTTACCTACTTCCTAGCATCTTTTGATTCTAGGGTTTTAGATATTGAGGCCTTAGGTTACTAACACCTCAATCATCTTCCCTTTTCCTTTAGCTCACCTATTATCATTTTTTGTTTTCCTCTAAGAATGTTTGCTGCAACATTGACTCCATTTACCCTAAAAGGCACTAGTTCATACCTTGCAAGTGATTGATTCACTAAAAAAACTTTTAAACTATCTACTTTAAGACCTTTACTAACTATTTCTAACTTTATATTAGACTAACCTAGTAACTAATTTGTTGTTGTTGCAAAATATTGCTACAACCATCTATAACAGCATAAAATTCATCTTAAAAGAAAGTCTTAAAGCTAATTATACATTGTCATCACTGCTTATGACAATTACTATCACTTTGTCAAGTTTATGTTATCATTTATGTGTTGGAAACACCTACCACACTTAGAGAGGGGGTTGAATGAGTGTGGGGATATTTTTCCCAAAACTTCCCTCTTACACAAAAACTCCTTAGTTAACATTCAACATTTGTTCATTACTCATTTCTGTCATTTATAATCAGTTAGATGTGAATACATATCAACAACATATCATCAACAAATCATATCCACAAGGAACACACAGAACACAAGATGTATGTACAATTTTTATTTTTATTATGGACTTCAATCCGAGGTTTTTCAACAACAACTATATAGAGTACAACTCTACAAGAGCACCAGCTCTATATGAAATACTCAGCTTACATTCTCATAACCAACTAAGATGAGGCCACAATCCTCAATAGATATCAATATGTCAACATAAACAAGTGCATCAACCATGCACCAACCTGTGCCAAACAACCTGTACCATAAACAAGTGCATCAACCATGCACCAACCTGTGCCAAATAACCTGTAATCAAGTTGTACCATAAACAAGTGCATCCAACCATGTACCAATTATGTACCAATCATGTGTCAACTACTCATCAACTATGACTCATCAATATGTACCAACATCATCAACTATACACCTCAT
>JZKD02S1665044.1:38688-80033 GCA_000966675.3 Picea glauca
CTCTCCAAGTAGCTTCCTTAAAAACATCTTCTAGGTCACTTGGCCCCACTTTCCTTATTTTAGGGTTAACCCGCTTCTAATTTCTCCATTAAATTTATTATTTAAATAATTTATTATTTAAATAATTTATTTTGTATTCAATTTGAATTATAGTACACTCATCACTTCACTTTATTATTTACCTTTTAAAATCCCTTAAACCCTTTGACTACTTTGACCTTTTGGGGTTTCTAGATGACATGTGAGGGTCCTCCAACTTCATAAGGCCATAACTCTCAAACTGTGAGGAGTTATGTGACATTCCACATACCACCAGAAATGGCATGACATGTACTATCCATATAGAATAGTATTGTCTGAAAATATATCATAACTCATACTGTTACTCATCAAACAAACTTGGGTCCATTACCCAAACCTGGGGTCTCCAACTTCTCATGGCCATAACTCTCTAACCGTGAGGAGTTATGTGACATTCTACATACCACCGAAAATTGCATGACAAGAACTATACATATAGGATAGTTTCACCAACAATTTCCTTCATAGTCATCTCATTATTCCACATACAAGCATGGGTCCTCCAACCATTCTTCTAGGATAACTCAATCTGTAAAGCGTCTTCATGTGAGGGATTTCACCATAAGGGGACCACTTTGGAGTTCATCCATTCATGAACCTTATCAATCATGATAAGAAAATAATGAGAGCAAGTTTCCTCCAACCATTCTTCTAGGATAACTCAATCTGCAAAGCGTCTTCCCGTGAGGGCTTTCACCATAAGGGGACCACTTTGGAGCTCATCCATTTGTGCACCTTATCAATCATGATAAGACAATAATGATTCATCTATACATTTTTCCAACAATGCATCATTTACCAATGAAACCACAACAATCCATATTCATCATGTATCAATGACAACTCATTGATCCATCTTCATCATATCAATGACAATTCATTGATCCATCTTCATCTATGCATTCTCATTAAGGAAAATACATATTATATTACATCAATCATATATCAATCAATCATTTGACATCAATCAATCACTTGACATCAATCAATCAAACCATTGGCATCAATGACAACATGATCCAACATTATGGTCATTTTTGAAGCTTTATTGAGGCATAATTGTGAAGCTATTGATATATATACATTGTTGTTATAAATACTTGTGTTGCTTCAGATTTTATATCAGCTTGTTCTTTTTATCAAAATTCTATGGTTTTATGAAGCACTAACATCATATGGTACCTGCAAATAGTATTTTTCTTGTTGTCTTGTTCTGAGTAGATACACTTAAATATTACTTTGCTTCATCTCATTAAAACCTTTGGAACTTTTGATCAGAGTGACTTGAGAGAGGGGTGGGACTTTCTTGATACTTTTTCCTTAGCCTTCTCAAACCCCCAGGTCATTGGGGACGTCTCCCCTAGGGTACTACTCCTAAATAGAAAGAGGTATCTTGTTTAGGTTACAATGATAGGACATCCTCCTTGTTATGCCAATTTAGAACCCACTTTCCTTTGGCTTTGGGCAATTACAAATTACATGATAACATTTTAGTGCCATTGTCGAGGAACACTGAGTCAATTCTCCTCAAAGATGACACTTTTCAGTAAGCCTTTCCTCAAAATCCTTTATCTTACAAAGCTTACCTAGCGACTCCACTAAGGGTGATCCCCTCATCCCTTTGATAGTTTCAATAAAATTATTTGGAGACTCCACAAAGCTCTAGGAGGTATACCAATCCTCCCAAGTCCTATAGAAGAAAACCTCCACGAAACCTTCCTATAGTAAAATCATTATTTGGACACAATCATCCTTTAAACACAATGTCTAGCGTAGGAACTCGGATTGTTAATCCAAAGAAAGCTAATATCCAAAAGAAATGGTCATCCAAGCTCTTCAAACAGTTATACATGACAAGCATACGAGGATACCCTAGGAAAATGCCCCCTAATTATGAGAAACGATTGCCTAAATTCATTGGTAATGATGTAGTCAATGTCAAGGATCATATGAGTAATTTTTGGGCCTTCTTTCAGCTTCATCCCTTCAGTGATGATGCTGAGGATTTAGATATGAAATTGTTCTCTTCTACCCTCCATGATGGTGCTAGACAATGGTACAATGGTATTCCTGATGATAGTATTAAAACCATGGATAAATTGGAGGAAAAATTCCTCAAAATATGGAGTGTCAAGGAATACCCCAACATGTTGTTGATAAGGTTGAATAACCTCAGAAAACAAGAGGATGAAATTGTTAGAGAATTTCATGATAAATTTGAAAATTTAATGCAAAAGATCCCAGACAACCATCATCCTTTAAATAGTTTCCTTCTCTTTCTTTACACCAAATCATTTGCATGACAACTGGGATATCTCCTCAGAGATAAAGCCCCTAAAACAATCCAATAATCCCAAGAGGTAGCTGCAAGGAATGAAGACAACCTATCATCATCTAGAGTCGAGCCTTTCTCTGCCCCAAGAGTCAAAATGGATGCTAAATCTAAGAGAGTCCATAATGTTGAACCTACCTCAAATATTAGTGCTAGCTTGGAAAAGCTACAATTGACTATAGATGGCATGGTAAAAACCCAAGAACTAATGATGAATATGATTTTCAATCTAGAAAGAGCTCAACAACAAGCTCTTAGGGTTCCTTACAAAGGGATATTTCAGAAAGGGAATCAAGTTTTTATACCAAAGAATGATCAAGAGGTTCCTAAAAATTTATCCCCCGCAAACATAGTAGATGAAAACCCTTGGTGCTTGCAGTGCAGAGACTAAAATTGGGAGCATGAGTGTCCTCTCAAAAATGGTGAACAGAACAAAGTGAACGTTTTTAATCATACCATTGAAAGTCCTCAATATTGCCTTAATGTCACATTTGAAGAACATCAAGAAGGCATAAAGGAAGCATCCAGGAAGGCTAGGATGGAGGTGATAAATAACCTTGACCAAGAGTCCAGAGAAAAGTTGAAGAAGCAAGAATTCCAAGTATACACTAGGAAAAAAAGAATGAACCAACCTCTCTCTATTGGGTCTGTAATTTCACAGACAAGACCTCCACCTATGAACATACTTCTTCCTAAAAATCCTCCCAAAACCGATAAAGTGGATTTGAACTTTGATTTTGAAGGTGCATTGGCGAAAATGCACATGACCATTCCATTAAGGGAAGTCATCAAGGTCTCATCTGTAAAAGAAAGGTTTGAATTTTTTTTCAAAACTTTAGATGAGCCAATGGACCCTCCTATCATGTTACAAGCAAATAACTTTAGGATTCAGTATGAGGGACACTCGCCTTTCTTCATGACCTTGTTGATTAATAACAAATTCCTTAACAATTGTATGCTTTATTCAGGGGAAGGTTCTAAGATGATGTCCTTGAAGATCATGGAAAAATTAGGCCTAAAGGCCACATGACCTTACAAGAATGTGTGCGGCTTTGAATCCAGGTCCATACCCACTCATGGGGTAGTTGAGAATGTTGAACTATACCCTAGAAGATACCTCGAGAGAGTGATATATATGGATATTGTGGTAGTGGATGTACCGGATGTATGCAGAATGTTGTTGTCCAGGAAGTTTGTTGCAATGCTAGGAGGCACCTTAGAGATGGATCTAACTTACATTAACATGCCTATGAATGAAGGAACAATAAGTCGGCTACCAAATGTGTCGATGGCCAAGATCCATGTGAAGGAAATTGATGATGATGTTAGAACTAGCGAAACACATAAGCCAATCAAGGAAAGTTTTCCTGTATTTTCCCCTGATGATTTTCCTTTCGCTTCAGAGGAAGACTTTGATCAAATTCAATGGCCAAAGAAGGAAGAATACCAACAACTCCTATACAAATACAAGGACAAAGAATTTGGGACTATAAAGCTATTAAATAAAGGAGAGGATGACATATTGATCATACCAAACCAACAAGAAGTCTTCACAGCAGAATCCCACCCTCCTCCCTCAAAACAATATACTAGAGTTATACAAGAAACAACCAAATTAAAGACAAATGATTACCAAGAAGGATATACGGTTTGGATGTGGGATACAAAAAAGGGAGAGCCTACTAATGTCAAAGGAAGTTCACAGTTTTGGCCTGGACCTTTCAAAGTCGGAATGAAGTATGTCGACGATGCCTACTATTTATCCACGTTGGAAGGAACAAGATGTCCATTAATGGTTAGTGGACACCTCCTCAAACCCCATCAAGGGGAAAAGACTTGACTTCACAGGTAAGTACAAGTAAGTAGGTAGGAATTTGCATTCATTGTATATACCATATGCATATCATGCTAAAGTAGTTGTATTTTCATTTGTATATATGATTGTTTACTTATATTTCATTTTATCATATATGAGCCAGGGGTGATATCACCACCCCAAGATATTACTAATAAAAAAAAATTGAGATCTAGCAGGTCATGGGTCATGCCAGATATGTTTGAGGTTCTCATGTGCTCTACAGTGAACACATGTCCTCGATTTGGAGCTACATGTTATCCCTTATCCTAGGGATAACTAAGGATATTATGTCTCGAGGCCCACGGGTCATAGACATGGATTACCGAGTACCATATGACTTGAGCTTGGACCTGGAGGGCCCATCTTTTCTTCAATGCCTCCCATCTATTAGCAGGAGAAGCATCCATCCCATTGGTCTGGTTTTGAAGTAGCGGTGTGTCTTGCTCCATGAGGTAATGAATATGGGTATCATGGTATGTGTCACTCTGATTCTCAAAACATTTGAATATGCGCATTGAATTCTCTTTTGTTTCATGACGTTTGCTTGGAAATTATGCCCTTTGAATTGTCCATACCTGGGGGGGATGACAGAGTGCCCTAGTAAGTTGGTTCCCTTAGGAATGAGTTTCCATTGGGTGGGTCTATGAAAGGTCATCATCCATTCCTTCCATACTTACCACTTTTCATCATTATCCCTCTCATCTATCCCCTACATTGTTTCGGGCATTGGGTTTGCCAAGCTAGTAAGGGTTGTACCTTTCCTTGTGGGAAGAAGGGGCTAAAGGCCCAGAGGGTAAAATTAGCTGGAAAAAGTTAAAATCCAATATGAAACCTTGAGATTATTCGCCCAGGGATTCCCAAGAAAGCAATAAAGGGATTATCATCAAGAAAAGGGGACCCGTAAAATAAAATAAAACTCAAGGCCTAGTTGATGGATAGGAGGTCTCATCATGAGCTGGCCTATTAGGTCCATGGGCATGTAGTGGTATGAAACTACTATTCATTTGGTCACCAAACTAGGGTAGTGGCTCTTGGTGGTATTTCCAGGAGAAAGGGGGTCTCATCATGATCCAACCTTCTCATTTCCATGAAATTATTGTGGGTAACGCTGTCACCACTGGTCACCACGCCAGGACACAGTCCTCCAACTATTCTCTTGAAAGAAAAAAGCAGTAAGACAAAGAGTAAAAAGGCATTGAATGGTCAAGGAAACAATGGAATATGTGACAAGGTGTGTCTCTCCCTCTATAGAGGCACCCACAGGTAAGACCTACATTTCCCTGTTATCACTACACCCCTTGCCCAAACATCCCCTACTCCATCTCATGCATTTACATGACCTGGATTTGTCTTCACCTAGAAACACCCCATAGCTAAGGAGGATTATCCCAATAGGATATCCTAAGACCCTCTCCAAACCTGGATTTTTAAGTAGCATAATGTCTTTGAGCATTTGTCTGGGTAAAGGGGGGTTTGATGCACATTTTTGGGTAACTTGATTATTAGATGTTTTTGACATTGCTTTTATCCTTGTGAATTATGAGACCATGGAGGGCGTACTTGTTGTTTTTGTAGGACCATGCCCAATGGACAGGTACATATGGGGAGATGATTAGTTTAGACCTCCATGGGGCTAAAATACCACCAGATGGATGTTGTGACCCCAGGCAAGGGCAAAGGGATACCAAAGGATTGCATCAGAGAAAAGGGAGGACATTCCACCATAGACACTCTGGCAGGCCTGGACCTAGGGGGTCTTTCCCTCCCACCATGATGTTGGCCCTGGAAGGCTCCTGACATCATCATATGGAGCCTTGACATCATCCAGTTACGGTTTTGGCATGAGGACAACTTGGTTGGCATGTGTCGCAGCTTCTAAGGCCTTTTGAGGCCTAACATTTCACTTTGGAGGCCTAGCGTTCCAAGAAGGGGCCTAACGTCACCCTAGGAGGGGCATGACATCATCCCTAAAAGACAAAATTAGGGGTTTTATTGTTAATTTTATGTAAAACTGGATTTTTCATGTAAACTGGCCATGTCGGCCTTTTTTTACCTAAATTGTAATTAAAGGTCATGATTATTGTATAAATAAGTGAAAAATATCTTATATTTTTCATCATATTTCACTCACACAAGTGTGAGGTCTGAAATTCGGCCTCTTTTAAGGCTTATTAGCTGAAATTAAGTGGTGTGCAACTCTTGGAGGAGGCTTCTCTTGGTGTATTTTTGTATTTTCATGGTGGAAAGTCTTCAACTAGGGCTTGTGGCTAGATTGTTCTTGATGAAGTAAGTATAAATCTGCAATCCTTCTTTATTTTGAATGGTTATGGTGCATTTACTTGTTCATTTTTAAGATTATGAAATTGCTAGTGTGAAACCCTAGGAGAAAAAGTACATGTTATTGTCCTTTTCTTTATAACTCTTCACCTACTTGATTTTTCTAGACACCTTCCTTGAAGGATATACTAGAGCCCTACCTTAGCAGCACTCTAGTATCATTGCTTCATTAAGCTTCATACATTTATTTCAAGTTTGATCTAAAGAAGAAGGAAATCGCTAGGGCATAAGGTTACCTACTTCCTAGCAGATTTTCCTTCTAAGGTTTTATAGATTGAGGCCTTAGGTTACTAACACCTCAATCATCTTCCCTTTTCTTTTAGCTCACTTAATATGATTTTTTTTTTCCTCTAAGAATTGTCGCTGCAACATTGACTCCATTTACCCTAAAAGGCACTAGTTCATACCTTGCAAGTGATTGATTGACTAAAACAACTTTTAAACCATCTACTTTAATACCTTACTAACTATTTCTAACATTAGATTAGACTAACCTAGTAACTAATTTGTTGTTGTTGAAAAATATTTCTACAACCATCTATAATAGTAGAAAATTCATCTCAAAAGCAAGTTTTAAAGTTGATTATACATTGCCATCACTGCTTCTGACAATTACTATCACTTTGTCAAGTTTATGTTATCATTTTTGGTCATTTTAAAAGCTTTATTGAGGCATAATTGTGAAGCTATTGTTATATATACATTGTTGTTATAAATACTTATGTTGCTTCATCTTTTATATCATCTTGTTATTTTAATCAAAATTCTATGGTTTTATGAAGCACTAACATCATATGGTACTTGCAAATAGTATTTTTCTGGTTGTCTTGTTTTTGGTAGGTACACTTAAATATTACTTTGCTTCATCTCATTAATACCTTTGGAAATTTTGATCAGAGTGACCTAGAAGAGGGGTGGGACTTTCTTAATACTTTTTCCTTAGCCTTCTCAAACCCCCAGGTCACTGGGTACATCTCCCCTAGGGTACTACTCCTAAATAGAAAGAAGCATCTTGTTTATGTGAGAGTGATAGGACATCCTCCTTGTTATGTCAATTTAGTACCCACTTGCCTTTGGCTTTGGGAAAGTACAAATTGCGCAATAACATGTACGAAACTAGCCAGTTCAGTACTGAACTAGAAAAAATGGTTTGGTGTCACCGGTCTGACCAGTTTTGGGGAAAAAACAATCAGACCGGCTAGTTCTGACCGGTTCATAACAATTTTAATACAAGAGAAAACATAATATAATGAAAAAATAATTGGTTCAGGGACAACTCTAGTAATGGGTATCGGTGGATTTTGACTGCCACTGACTACTTCACTAGATGAGTAGAAGCTGCCCCAAAAAAGAAAGCAACAAAAGAGGTTGTGATAAAGTTCCTTGAAGAAAACATTATCACTAGATTTGGTGTTCCTTCTAAAATAACCACGAATAACACCAAAGATTTTGGCTCGATGGTGCTCAATGAGTTTTTCTTTAAGTATGGGATTGTTTTATCACACAACTGTGGGATAACTAAGGAGATGATTTCTCGAGGCCCTCAGGTTGCATATATGGAGTGTCGAGAGACCACGTGACTAGCACTTTCCACTTGCACATATGGAAGCCCGCTCTATCACAACAATTTGGATCCATCGTCAGGGAATCCACCACACCAACTAGCTTCTGGAAGGCACCTGGATCTTGCTCCATGCGGTATAAGTTAGGTATTGTGGCAAGTAATCACCCTAATATTTGAAGCATTTAAGCATGTTGTATTGAATTTGTTTTTGATTATAGAACGTCTACTTGGACATTATGTTTTTGACCCTGTTTCACCTTGGTGAGTGTCATTGATTTCCTAATAAGTGGCCAAATTTTAGGGAAGGGGTGCAACTGGGGGTTCCTTGAGGGGTCATCGTACCATTACCAACCATACTTATCACTTTCCGCTCATTGCATTCCCATCACATTTCCCTCTTAAAGGTCCTTTGACTTTAGTGACCCAGGAAGGGCATGTACTTCATTTCATGGAAAGAAGGGGTTGAAGGCCCAGGGGGATGGTGGTTGGAAAAAGATAAAAGCATAAAATATAAACCTTCTAGATGCTCTCCTAGACAGGTCTTGAGAATGATGAATTACTTCTCTTAAAATAATTGAAGGCATGAAAAAGATAAAACACATCATAAATATCCCACTTGGATGAAAGACTAACACTAGTGAGTTATAACGCTTTGGTGGTTACCCCTATGGAACTTTGTGGACCTATTATTTCAAGTAACACTATGTTACTACCCCCCAAGTTAATTGATTCACTCTTGGGTGTGAACACATGTTTGGATCATTAATTAATTAATAAATGGCAATAAATGGGCTTGGAAAAAGGTTGCATTGAAGATGAAGGTGCAACACACCCTCTATAAAGGCACCCATAAATGAGATAATACGAGCCCTTGTATGTCATGAAACTCATTGACCTATGAATACTAACCCCCTATCCATCTCATCATCCACTACATGACCTTGAAGGGGAATACTTGGGAGCATCCCATACTTGAGGGTTTTGGTCTACACAATAGGAATTTTATGACACCCCTCCCATACCTGAACTTGGTTAATTGTATAGGGTCTTTGAGAACTTGCTTAATTTGATGAGGCATTTTTGATGCAAATGTTTAGGTAACATGTTTATTAGATTTGTTTTTCACTTACCATGATATTTTGACTTGATATCCTTGGAGGGTGTACCCATTGTTTTTGCAGGACCTTGTTTGGTGACTAGTTTTGGAAGTACAATCCTAGCTTGGGCTCCCATGGGGCAAGAAGCCCACATGATGGATACTGAGGGCCCACATGTCAGATGTTGAGGATTGCCTTTGGAAGCCGAAGATGAAACAATGGAGGACCTCACTTAACCCCTTGCTAGCCCAACGACCTCTCCTTGAGGGAAAAATGCAGCAAAGAAAGGGCTTGACGTCACCTAGGGTTTGAGTCATGGTGTTGGAGTTATTTTTCACTGACACTTGGCATCATTTGATGGAGAGAGGATGTTTACTTGTGGTAAAATGCTATAGTGGATGAGGAGAAGGCCTTTGAAGGCCAAAATTTCCATCCCCAACCCCAATGATTTGTTAAATATGCCAAAACATTTCCCTAAAGGGGTGACATCATCATATTTTAGGGTTTCTAATTTGTAAAAGTGAAATATGAATTTGTAAAGGGGAAAAGAAAGGGTTGTTGACCCCTTAGTTTGTGTTTTACCCTAACTAAGTGGAAAAACTATGTTTTATAGATTTTGTATAAATAGAGATCATGTGAATCTTATTTCATAACATAACTCTCCCATTGTGAGAGGTACTTGGCTGAAATTTTTGCTACTCTTGGGAATTTTCTCTCTCTCTTACATTTGTCATGGCTTACTTTTATATTGGTGGAAGGAAGTGGTGTGCTACCCCTTGTGGAGTGTTTCTCTTTCATATTGGTGGATAACTCTCGGTAAAGTGGAAGCTTCTCTTGTTAATTCTTTCTCTAGGTGAATCATTTTATCTTTTTATGGTCTCTTTTTCTTGGTTGCAAGGTTAAATATTTTAATTTCTTGGGCATTATACATGCATACAACCCCACTAAGCTCATCAATAGTTTTCTTGGAAATAATTTGGTGCTTAAGTTAGTTCTAGGAGAAGTAAAAGGGTATACACCCTCCTAGCACTTCCTAGTTAGCTTTACTTTCCTTGGCGAGTAAGAGGGTTTACACCCCTAGGGAAGTAGTATAGTTAACTCTTTCTTTGACTCCACAACCCAATAGTTAAATCACGAATCATTTTCAATTTTCATTGGAGAAATAAAATTGTTGCATTGGGATACATGAAAACACGAGATAATCAAATTGTTTAAATTGCAATCTCTTCTTGATGTTCTAGGCTTGGTATAGCCACTAGGGTGTCTTAATTGGCTAATTATTTATTGATTATGTTATAAACTTTCATATAAAACTATTAGGGATGTATAAACCTTAACACACTTTCATTTATAACTTGCTATTCAACCGTGGAAAGTTGCTAAAATTTTTCCATAGTAATCCACTAAGACTAGCGCACCTTTTGGGTGGATTATTGGCAAGTTTTGACGGATTATTTCTCTATTGTAATAACTTATTTGTTACATCCATAAGGAATATAATTAATTCTGTGGAACTTGTTTACAACAACCTTACATTGTTGCTAAAGTTTCATGCTATTTTCTTGAGCTAAACTAGTCATTTGCTAGCTTATCTCTTGTACTTTTTGTTAAGCTTTAAGAAACTATATTTTCCAGATATCATTGTCATTTTATTGCTGATATACATCATTGTTTACTGCTTCAATTAGGGAAAGAAAGCCTCACTTTCTTGTCCACCTAACATTATACATATATACTCAACTTGTTCTTGTGTCTTGGGAAGGTACATCATTCTTTGCAGGTGTTCTTATCTCTTGGAAACCATTGGATACCACCAAGAGTCTTTCCCAAGTCTTTCCACATCTTCTATATTGACCTATAGGGGGACTTTCCTTCATCTCTTCACTTTCCATCTCATTCCCCCCAAGGTCACCAAGATTCCCCCCTTGAGGTGATTCTATCATCTATAGAGAGACAAGAATACCTACCTAAGGTGACAATGGGTAGGTGTTCTCAAAATTGTTGCCATTTGGTGGTTGGGTTGGGGATTTTCCCAACCTACAACTTTTGCGATAACAATCGTGAAAAATTGAGATATTGAAATTGTCTTAAGTGGAAATTAAACTATATGCTATACATGTATCTAATCCACTAAAGAATCTCATTTGGCCAAAAAAGTCTTATTGTTTTTACAATTTTAATCTACAGCCATTAGGGATGCATAAAACTCATCATAACTTTTAATTTTACTCTCTTATCAACCGCCATAATTTGCTAAGAGTTTTCCATCATAATCTACTAGTCCTAGCGCATCTTTTGGGTGGATTATTTGCAAGTTTTGGTGGCTGATTTTTCTACTGTAACAACTTGTTTTCTACATCCATAAGGATGCAGTTATATCTATGCAACACTTGTCTACAGTAGCCTTAATGTTTTTCTAAAGTATAATTCTTTTATACTTGAGTTATACTAGTACTTGCTAGCTTTTCTCTTGCATCATTTACTCGACTTTAACATCTTGTTTAACAGATCTAATAATAATTTATTTGTTGATATATATCTTTGTTGACTGTTGCAAATAGGGACAAAATTCTTAACTTGATTTTCCACTTAACATATAGCTTGTATACTTAGTGTTTCTTGTGTCTTGGGAAGGTAGCATCATCATCTGCAGGTGCTCGAAGTTCTTGTAAACCATTGACCACTACCGAGACTCATTTCCAAACCAATTTCCATTTAGAAACTTGAACTATAGGGGCATCCATTCATAAGTATCACTTTCCATCTCATTTCCCCCCTAGGGTCACCCAGGATTCCCCCCTTGAGGTGATCACTTCACCTCTAAAGTGACGGGAATACCTATATGAGGTGAAAGTGGGTAGGTATTCTCCTAGTTGTCACCATCTTGTGCTTTGGGTCAGGATTTTTCCAACCTACAACATGTGTGATAACACCTCCAATAGAATAATCCCTTCCTAGACATCCTCTTAGGAGGAAATCTCTCTAGATGAGAAACTATGGAGTTTTAAACCTTTCATGTCTATATTTGAGTGGCTAGTAATATTGATACCTTTTTTTTTGCTAAGACCACTGCAAGTAAAGACATGGTACACCTTTTATCCAAACTTTATAGATCCTTTCAAGAATGGGAGAACCAACAATATTTAATTCATTTGGTGTAATAATAACATTGCTAATATAAAAGGGCCATCGAATTTCAACATCAGATCTCTAATCGAGATATGTATTCATGCTCAATGCTTCCCATGATTATCACCAAAAAAAACAATGAAAAATCCATTTAGTTGACATACTAGCACCATGTGACCGATATTAATCAATCCCAAACTTCCTTCTTGCTTGGACAAGGAACAAGCGCTCTAACGAACATTAGGAGGGATCTATCACTACCAAACTTAGACCCCAAAGATGTTGTCAAAAATTTATCCAATTGGACGAACAATGTGACTAAAGGAAACCAACAAGAAGTATAGTAGACATCATAAGATTGGTGGATTTTACTAGTCATTGTAAGTCTGCTAGCAAATGGAAGATGACTGAATTTCCATATTTTGGAGGCATTGGTATCCACCAAGTTTCACTAGGATGAAATTGCAGTTGAGCCGCCAAATATTAAGGAATCACTTGCTCAAAATTCAGAGTTCACAAGTCTAGCCGGTCAATTTGACCACCTTTTTTTCGCATTTCCATCCCCTGTGGGGCATTGTAATAAAATGAGATTAGCATGATGATTTTGTAAAAGGCTTGGCCTCCTAATACTTGATCATGAGTACATGCTCTAGAGTGTTTTTTTTCACTTGTTAATTATTTCTTCCCTGAAATTCATTTTAGGCGAGTTATAATTTCTAATTTTTTTCACTCAAATTCCACCAAGGCTGGGGTATGTTACTAATGGTTAGGCCTTAGCTTCGTTATCCAAATATAGTGTATAAAATTTTTATATTACCATGCTAGGTCATCATTTTGAGTCATATGGAAATTGCGCTAAGTCCCCCTTATGATTTTTAATGTTTTTTGCAAATAAAAAATTTCCCGCAAAATCGGGATATTTTAATTGTAATTGGTCAATAAGTTAAAAAAGTAGTACTATGAGGCATTATATGCCTTGTGGGTACTCGTTTTCACATTCAAAATACCCATTTTACCCTAGTACCACCTTTTCAAGGGTAAATATTGAGTTTTACTCAAGAAAAAATGATTTTCTCTCGAAAAAGGTAAATAAATGACAATTAAAAGACAAAAATCAGCAATGTTATTTTTGTGGAAACATGTTTTTAGTTAACTATCTCTCTCTCTCACTTCACTATGACTTCGTGGTAGTTTAAGGTGAGTTATATTGAGTCAAGTGGAGAGTTCTCTCCACTTGATGGAGATCCCAAGAAGCAAGGTGCACTTACCTAGCTATGTGGCGCATTTGGGTGAGGGTGGCAATCTCTAGAAGGGCACACACCTACTCAAGAGAGGTGGAGACCCCTCCATCCCCTCTAAATAAACTTATGGTGAGTTATATCACCCATTTTGAGAGGCAACACATATCCTACCAACCAATTAGATCGCCTCCCATTGGGATTGGCGCCCTTCTCCTTGGGATTCATGCCCTCTGTGCTATAAAACTAAGTCGACCCTCCTCTTTTGAGTTAGTTGGAGTTGGGGAGAAATCTATTGGTTTTGCAACATATTGTATTGTACTATCATTTGTGGAATAAATCAAGAGACTTTGGAGGTCAAATTTGGTGCTGTGCTTCATGTGTGTGGATAATTATTGTCTTGGTTCAATCATATGAGGTAACATTGTATTTTGCTTTGCATGTATTTCTTATTGAATGAAGGTATTGTTTCCTAGATGGTAGAATATTGCAATACTATATTGATAACTTCGATTTACTCTCTTTAATATTATAATATTATTGATTTGCATACTCTTTCTATTTTGAACTGATGTCCTATCAATATCTTATGTGTAGGAAGCATTTTGTTTAATTGGAATAGGGAAGTGCACCTCCTCTATGAAGCATTTTACTTGCAGGTTATCCATCCTCCAAGAAGTGAAAGGAATTTCCATGTGCGTCCCTCACAATATTGAAGTCTGTTAGGGGACAAGTTCCCTCCACATAAATTCTAAGAGACTCCATAGCCCATAAAAGAAGTTCCACCTTGCCAGCTCAATCTCTCTCTCTCTCTTTCTCAAAAAAATTCTAAATCTTCATTTCCTTTGGTTATTTTTTATTGCATGCAAGTAGATTTCATTCTCTAAGATATATCAAAGTAGATCGCATGCATGCATGTTACATTTAGATCTAGATCAAAGTTTAATTTCCATATTTAAAGCTCGATCTAAAAGTAAAAGTCACTTTTTTGCACATATTTTCTTCCAAATTTTAAAGAAATAAAATGATTGGTTTATTGGTGTATTTCATTTATAGATATAGCTATTTAGTGTCATTTATTTGATGTTTTAGGAAATCAAATAAGACTCATTAAAAGAGATCTCTTTTTAGGTTAATATTGTTGTAAAAAATAACAAAAAACATCACTTTGATACTTAGAATTTTTCAGCAAGTTTGGGGTTTAAAAGTTTGTGATCCAAAGGAATTTGATCTGTATTTTACTTGTTGTTTTTTGCAGATCATTGGACATACAAGGGGATAATATGTCTGTTTTGGGCAGATTTGAAGCATTCAAAACCTCTGGGAGATTCCTACCTCTCCAAGGAATAAGCCTCTTTCATTAAAACCTTGTGATCCCGATTTATAAGAATCATAAGTCTTCCCAAAAAGAAAAAAGAGAAAAAATCATTGTAAAAATAAAGTAATAAAAGTGGGCTACACAGTGCCCAGTTTTCTTCTTCCCCTAAGGGGGTCGGTGTTGTGGTTTGGTTGTTTTGTGGTTATCTTTTGTTTCAAGTTTATTAGTAATTCTACAATCTAAAGTAAAACTAGAAGTAACCGTACAATCAATCTTAAGCACTACACAAAAAATCTTAAGATTATATGTTAAATTTTTTCAAAGTAACTTTTAATTTCTTAGTTAGTTTCAATTTTCAATCGTTCAATTTTTCATTTATTTACTTTTGCAAATAAACCAGTCACCTTAGCTTCTCTGAAAAGAGGCTGGACGGTGTGGACATAGTAATTAGTCACACATTTACTTTTACTGCAATTTCTTTTATTTTCAAATAAACCCATCCCCTCATCTCCCCAGTGTATTCTATGAACCCTTGCAAGCCTAGATCTACTTGGGGAAATCGTCAAAACTGGGGTTGGTCAGTGTGGATTTAGCTTAGGACAATCTCAAAAGGAGTTATATTTATGTTTGAAAAACTGCACAAAGGGAGTGTGTGAAGTCAGATGGGAACTTTGAGATCTAGGTTCTCCCCATGTTGTACCTCAAACACTTTTTTTGAGTTTTTTGGTGAGGCCATTTGGGCTTTGGCAAACTCTCCGCAAATTTCCAAGTTGAGCGATAGCCTCTTGAGAGTCCACATATTAGATTAGTTTATTTTCAAGCATTTCACTTCGACAAGAAATTTCATAATAAACTGTCATTTCATAATAATAACTCAACATTAAAGCAACTTCTAAAATCTACAAGAAACACTTGAAAGCATTTATCTTTCAGCAAAAAATTGTGGCATAACATCTAACCAACAATTTTCATTATTTGGCACTGGTCAACACTTTTTTCTTATCACTTCGGTTCAAGTATCTGTATCCTTTTTTTAAGTTGTATCTCATATACAGTATCTTGAATGCTTTACTTCTAGCATTAGCAATGTTATCTTTATATGTCATATATGTTTCTATTATAATATTTGTTTTATGTTGTTGTTATAATTTTAAATTTAATCTTTCTATTGTTGTTATAACAAAAAATCCTAGATTCTATTTCTTATTATTAGTTTAGATCAAGCCTTAGTTTTATTTTCTTTAGGGACTACCCCCCTGGCTTTGCTAGGAGTTGGCCTAGATGAAGGAGTTGAGGATCAGGTGACAGCACCTTGACTCGATACTTTCCCCCAAGGAAACACCCAGTGGATTAAAAAAATTTCCACGTTAAACCAGAGGTGTGTATAAAGACAACAACATGCACCATTCCCACATAGAGCCAAGGGATACATTGACTCCAAGATATTTAACAATTTTTCCATCTCTCATCCAATTTCATGATCGAACCAACTAATCTGATGTATCCTCCAACTCAACTAGTTGAAAAACTTGCAAACTTCATTTAAAGCATCTATGGCTATGATGCTTATTTACTTACAACACATTGAACATTATCAAGGAACGTCCATTTACACTTCTTACAATACAATGTACTTTATCAAGGAACATCCCATTATGTTCCATCACTTTAATTCAACAAGGAGGAGATATTGATGGCATGTTTTATCCCTTTTGCACTGAAATCATTCCTTTTGTGGAGGATTGTAGATTTTACCCATTAAAATATAGAATAAAACCTAGTTAACAATTTTATCTTGTCCATAAGTCAAAAAGTGATCAACCAATACATGTATTCAATAGATCCACCTCATCCAAAAGACTCTTTATAATATCCATAATGCTTGCTAGGCTAGGATATAAGGCTTTGTTATGCAAGTTATGTTATTCTAGTTGTGTTCTTTTGTCAAATAGTTTGTGTTACATATGTTTGATGCCAAAACTTGGTTGATAACTTTCCACAAACAATTTGCATGCATTCTAATAAAATACTTCCATCAAACACATTGCAAATATTCCAAGTACACATGAAATAAAAAAGTCACCACGACATTTTTATCATGGATGGATCCTAATGACAACAACAATACAAATCTTCTATTGGATGTTATGGAAGTTTCAATACATCAATTAAACACACAATAAGCAAACTCAAAACCTGGAAATGATGCAACAGTCCTTCTAGTAGACGAACCCTCTACAGAAAAGCCTCTCCAAGAATAATCGTCCCCTCCAAGAAACCTTACACCCCCTCCTATCTAGGCGACATTGCAAAAGAGAGGCTAGACCTACAGAAAATCCCCATGGCCCCTCTAATCCCTCACGACCCTACAATATGGGTGGATCATCCCCCTCAAAATGCCTATGGTGGCCCTCCAAGTCACATGGACTGCAATAGAAAGGGAGGAATCTCCCTCAAGAGGCTCCAATGGCCTCCCTAAGTTCCAACGAACCTCCAAAAATACTGCACGGACTCCTCAAAGCCACAGGATCTACTCCAAAAACCTCACGATTTCCTCTAATCCCCAACAGACTCCCTAAGTTCCAACAAACCTCCAAGAAGCATGCATGGCCTTCTCAAAGCCACACGATCTACTCCAAAACCCCCACGACTTCCTACAATCCTCATGACTAGTAGAAATACAAGTTCATCCCACTCAATGAAGATCCACAAACCCTCTCACCAAGCCGCTATACCTCTCATCTTAAGTAGAACCACAAAAATGATGCCCAAGTGAAGAACCTAGATGGATCCTCCTTATTGTCTAGCTAGGGTGGATATTGCACCATTGAAACCAAACCACAATGCAAGGGTTTTGTCAAAACTTGAATGAAAACTTGGCTCTCAAGAGAACTCCAAATAAGAGATTAAATCATATCATAATGAAGAAATGGGAGCGCTACCCTTCCTTTATACTTCTCCATGCCCCTTCTAGAACTTTCCTCTTTGACTTAGTCAGCATGAACCTTTTTCCCCCTTTTACTTTTCACTTAAAGATTAAAATTCACTTTTACTAATGTTTAAGTAACTTATTAATCTAAAATTTACTTTATGAAATGTCACTTTAGAATTATAACACCTCCTAACTAAGTGACATCAAATAATCCCCCTAACTCCCTTTTTTTCATTGAATATAGCCTACGGGAGTCATATAGGCTACTAATTCATCTTGATATCATGATCAACTGGAAGGGGACATCATAGTTCTACCTTCCCAAGATTTCATGTCCCCAAGCAACTCCAAACCATGATGTTGTAAGATCTTCTTTCCCTCCCAAGTGGCATCCTCTATGGGAAAATATCTCCATATGACCATGTACTCCTAAATAACCATAATCCTCGGTATCCTCTCTCTAACATCAATGATATTCTCCAAAGTAAAAAACATGTGTCCTTCCTCATTTAGTGGAGGAAGGTCTGCTGAAGTGGTGACTTGTTGTCCCAACGCCTTCTTGAGGCAAGATACATGGAAGATGTTGTGGATCCTGCTACCCTCTGGCAACTCCAACTCATACACCACCTCTCCAACTCTCATGATCACCCTATATGGTCCTTATAAGTGAGGCTTCATCTTATTTTCACCACTCTTCTTCAGTGAGGACTAATTGTATGGATGAAACCTCAGAAAGACCAAATCCCCAACATCAAAGTTGCACTCCACCCTATTCCTATATACATACATATTTTTTTGATTCAGAATGACTTGTAGGTTCTCCTTCAAGACTCTTAATATGTCATGGCTCTCCTACAACCAATATTTATCTTTGGGGGGCCTACTCTCTCCAAATTCCAAATCCACAAATCATGGAGCATCGTAGCCATACAATGATCTAAATGGAATCATCCCTATGGACATGTGATAAGTGGTATTATAACAGTGCTCCCCAAGATACAACCACTTTATCCACACCCTTTATTGTCATGACACATAGTTTCATAGGTATCCCTCAATCCACTTGTTCAATATCTATGTCCTCCCATTCATCTGAGTATGATAACTAGTACTAGGTGTCAACTCTATCTCTAATAACCTGAACAACTCCTACCAGAATGCGTTGAGAAATTTTGTGTACCGAACACTGACTATATATCTCGGAAGACCATGTAGGCTGATCACCTCCCTGAAGAATATGTCTTCCACCTAAAATGAACTATACTATGAAGGAATGGAAAATAAGTGTGCATACTTGGTCAACATGTCCACCACCACATAGATACAATCCATGCTCTATTCCTTCAGCAACCCTGTAATGAAGTCCATGGAAATTATCTCCCACTTATGCTTTGGAATAGATAATGGTTGAAGAAAACTTGTAGGATGTGTAAGCTCTAACTTATTTTGCTGACAAGTCATGCATTCCCTCACATACAGTAATACATCATCCTTGAGACCCTTCCAAGAGAATCTCTCCCTCACCTTCTTGTATGTCTTCAGATACCTCGGGTGCTATACCAGTGGTGCACCATGTACTTCTCTCAGAATGTTATCCTTAAGTGTGGAATCATGGAAAATATATATCATATCCTTGTAGTAGATGATTTCATCCACTACTTTGTACCTATCATCCTGAATGGTTCCCTCCATCAACTCACATGTGAATGTATTCTTGGAGTACTTCGCCAAGAGAATGGACTTCCATTATGTTGAGATCTTTGTCATGGACAAGGTTGCAAGTCTCCTTGAAATGGTGTTAGAAACTAAATCCTTCATTCCCTTCACATACTTAATGTCATATTCATATACATGTACCTTACTTACCCATTTATGTTACCTCTCGTTCATATCTTTCTGCTCCAAGAAATACCTCAGTCTATTGTTGTCAATCATCACCACAAAGTGTCCTCCCACGAGGTACTCTCTAAAATTGGTCAATGCATGCATGATGGCCAACATATCCTTATAATAAATGGGGTAGAGCCTCTTTGTCCCCCTCAAACTCCTTCTCTCGAAAGTTATGGAATGTCTATTTTGCATCAACACCGCTCCTATCCCGTCTCTAGATAAATCACACTCCAATGCAAATGGTTGTGAGAATTCTAGGAGAGATAACACTCAAAAAGTACTCATCACCTTATTCATCCTATCAAATGCTCCCTACATCTCTTCTAACCATATGAATTCTCCCTTCTTGGTGAGATCTATCAATGGTGCACCAAGTTGTGAAAACCCTTTCACAAAGTGCATGTAATAGATGCATATCCCAAAGAACCCCTACAACTCTGTAAGTGATCTAGGTGTGGCCCAGTATAATATCGTCTGGATATTTTCCTATTGCACCTTTACCCCCTCAACACAAATCACATGTCCCATATAGAGGATCTATGTCATCCCAAACTCACACTTTGCCTCCTTGGAAAACAATGAATTCTCCTCCATGATGCTAAGAATCTCATCAACATGCCTCAGATTCTCCTCACAAGTCATGTTGTAGATCAATAGATCATCAAAGAACACCAATAAGAAATTCCTCAACTTCTTGTTGAATATATGGTTCATACATGACTGGAAGGTAACTAGTGCGTTAGTCAACCCGAAGGGCATGACAAGAAACTCATAGTGCCCATAGTGACATATGAATGTTGTTTTGTGGATGTCCTCCTCTCTGACTCAGATATGATGGTACCCCGATCGAAGATAAATATTCAAGAAGTACACTACCCCATGCAACTCATCTATCAACTCATTAATCATGGGTATGAGGTGTTTGTTCTTGATGGTCTTCTTGTTTAGTGCCTTGTAGCCGATGCACATCCTCATCATGCCATCCTTCTTCTTCACCACTACCATTGAAGAAGCGAAGGGAATAGAGCTAGGCCTAATGTGTCCCATCTCCAGTAACTCTTGTATGGCCTTCTCTATCTCATACTTAAAATTATTCGGATGTCTATATAGTGTGGTGATCATGATATTTCCCCCCTCCTCTAACTCAATGACATGCTCAACTCCCATGTCAGGTGGTCTCCCTATTGGTATTGGTCTAAACACTTTGTCATGCTTCACAAGCAACTCCGATATGTCCACATGATTATGTTGGCGGTCCTGTGATGTCTTCTGCATGGTGATCAAACACTCTGCCCCACATGCCACGTCACCATGTCTAAAGATGGCCTCCAAGCATTTGTTTGACACAATCTCGGTAGATCTTGTCGACACGCTTCTCATAAGAACCCACTAAAGCTTTGGGTCCAAGAACTCCATCTTCATGATCTATTAGTTCATTTTGGAATATCCAAGTGAGTATTGCCACTAGAATCCACATTGGTCTCTGCCAAATACACTAGATAGAAGTCATCAATCAATGTATAGTTTCCCAAGGTCACATCCAATCCTTTGATCATCTGAGTACAAGTCATGTTGTACCCATCTGCTACCACTACGTTAAACCCTCAAATTCCTATGTGGTAATGTCTCTCCTAGCGACAAGCACTGCATCGATGAATTTGTGGGTGGCCCCACCATCAATCAATGTTGTAACTATTTGTCCCTACAAAATTCCTCTGATCTTGAAGGTATAATACATGGGGACTCCTAAAAGTGTGGAAATGGTCAATCCCTTGACACCCTCATACAACTTCACCTTCTCAACAATATCAAGGTGTGGTGGCTCATCATTTCTCTATACATTACCATGTATGTGAGTTGTCTCATCCTCACCATCATCCTCCTTGTCAGAAAGTACCTCTATATAATGAACCTTTCCTTTTCCCATAAATCGGTGACCTGGTTCCCAAGGCTCTTTCCAGCTATAGAAAATCTTCTTCCTCCTCATCTCTCTCCGAGTCTCCTCATCCATCTTGTCCTTCCCCATCCATGGATTATTGGAAAGCCTCATCACCTTACCCTTCTATGGAATAAATGGTTTCATTGGTACCTTATTGGGAACTGCATCCCCCATGTCCTGGGTCCTCATGATGGCGTCTTGTAATGTGTCTATCCTAAAGGCTTTCACCCACCCTCTCAAAGTCTCTCCTACACCCTTAGTGAACAACATTACCAACATCTGCTCAGATATGTTTGTCATAATGATTTCCATCCTTTGGAACTATGTGGTGTATTCCTCTAGTGAGCCTGTTTGCCTCAACTGCACCATCTCCCTCAAGTGGATCTTGGGGTCCTTCTTGTCAAACCTATTCATCAACCTCTGGGTGAAGTCCATAAATGATGTGACACTGTCATGTCCTAGTGTCACTAGCCCATGATATAACCACTCATGATCTTCTCTCTCCAAGTGTAGGGTGGAAAACTTAATTTCCTTTTCCTCTGTCATTGGGTTAAGTTGGAAGTAAGTTCCCAACTTATGTACCCAAGATTTGGTTGTGATTGTAGAATATCTTTCGAAAGATGGGATAGACAATTTTCCCACCTTGCACAAAAGATCATAGTTATGTTGGATCTGAGTTTCTCTGCTCCACTCCCTAGGACTATTCCTATACTTGATGTTGCATTAGTCTTGGTAAGACATGACTTCCTAGATATCTTCTCCTAATTCCTGGTTCTCCCTGAAGTAGGTGGTAAAATCATCATCCTGGCCCTATCGCCCCTATACTCTTGAAGGATGTTCCTCAAGTAATGGTGGGAATAATGGCTTGGGTGTCCTCATGCTCCTTATGTGTGGGGAGGGCGCTTTGTGTTGTAATATGGATATTGCTACACTTGGTATGATATCTACCTCCCCGGTGGTTGTCCTCTATATGTGTTATGTCACCTCCATGGGATCCACTAGGTCCCTCTTGTCTTACATCAAATTGGTCCCCTTGTTTTCCCACTAGCTACATAAGCACCTCAAGGGTCTACTTCTAGTACCTAAGCATCTCTTCCTATCTCTGGGATGCCTCTTCATGTATCTAGTTCACCTCATTCTTCCCCTTAGACAAATCACTCAGTATCTTAAGCACACTCTCCTATAAAGGATCTCTTTTGTCTTCAACACGTTCCTCTTCCTCTGACAATTTTGATGTTGGGAAGGGTTATTTACCATGTCTTCTAGTTCTTCTGTAAACCATCAAATTTTTAGGCATTCACAGGCTGGAAATATCACCAGCTATGATACCATTGTAATATCCCCAATGCTTGCTAGGTTGAGGTATAAGTCTTTGTTGTGCAAGCTATGTTATTTTGGTTGTGTGCTTTTGTCAAACAGTTTGTGTTACATATGTTTGATTCCAAAACTTGGTTGATAAATTTCCATAAACAGTTTTCATGCATTCTAATAAAATACTTATGTCAAACACATTGTAAATATTCCAAGTACACATGACATATAAAAGTTAGCATGGAATTTTTATTATGGATGGGTACCAATCATAACAACAATACAAATATTTTATTAGTTGCTATGGAAGCTGCAATACATCAATTAAACACATAATACACAAACTTAAAACATGGAAATGATGCCATGTTCCTTCTAGTAGATGAACACTCTATAGAAAACCATCTCCAAGAATAATAGGCCCCTCAAAGAACCCTTACATTGCCTTCTATCCAAGCGGCCTTGCAAAATAGAGGATCTCCCTGTAGAAAATTCCCATGGCCCCTCTAATCCCTCATGACCGTGCAATACGGGTGGATCGTCCCCCTCGGAGTGCCTCTAGAATCCCTCCAAGTCACACAACCTGTAATAGAAAGGGAGGTGGCTCCCTCAAGAGACCCCAACATGATCCTTAAGTGCCAACGAACCTTCAAGAAGCCTACACGACCTCCTCAAAGCCACACGATCTGCTCCAAAACCCTCACGGCTTCCTCTAATCCCCAACGGCCTCTCTAAATTCCAACAAAACTCCAAGAAGCCTACATGGCCTCCTCAAAGACACACGATCTACTCCAAAGTCCTCATGACCAACAAAAATATGGGTTTGTCCCACTCAATGAAGCTCCACGAACCCTCTCACCAAGCTATTATACCTCCTAGCAAAAGTAGAACCACAAAAATGATGCCCAAGTGAAGACCTTGGATGGATCCTCCTTCTTATCTAGCTAGGGTGGATATTGTATCACTAAGACCAAACCACAATGGAAGGGTTTTGTCAAAACCCCAACAAAAACTTAGCTCTCAAGAGCACTCCAAATCAGAGATCTAATCAAATCCTAATGAGGAAAGGGGAGCACTGCCCCTCCTTTATACTTCTTTATGTCCCTTCTGTAACTTTCCTCTTTCACTTAATGAGCATGACCCTTATTCTCCCTTTTATTTTTCACTTAAAGATTACAAGTCACTTTTACTAATGTTTAAGTAACGTATTAATCTAAAATTTACTTTATTAAATGTCACTTTATAATTATAACACCTCCTAACTAAGTGACATCAAATAATCCCCTTGAATCCCTTTTCTTCACTGACTATAGCCTATGGGAGTCGTATAGGGTACTAAGTCATCCTCCTATCAATATCAAGTGTAAGGGGACATCACACTCTAACACATGGATTACAATTGAATCACATGTCAACCTATGGTTGTATGACTTAGTTGGAAAGTCCATTTAGTATGATTCTCTCCAAACTATTCTTTTGAATCCAAAATACAATATTCATAATCATTTAAACCATATAATACAAAACATTTTCCTTAGGTTTCTTCTTATAAACAACTAAGTTTATCGATCAATCCATTGAGAAAATAGTGCATCCAGACCTAATAGAGATTATCAAATATCCTTTTGGTTTGAATATTTGCAAAACATTCCTTTAAATATGAGATGATCCCCCCTATGGAATAATATGTATTACTTTGGCTCCACTGATCTTGTAAGAGGTGTAGAGACATTTTATTGACACCTCAAAGTAATGATAATTTTTAGCTAAAACCTAAGAAATGTCCTTAGAGTAACAATGACATCCTAATGTAGAATGTTACAAGGTTTAAGGGAATAAAAAAACTTTGAAGAAGTCATTCTTGGTTACAATATATATAGGGAAAAAAGAAGGAATAAAGTGTATTTTTGGTTTTCCCAAGGTAGATTTTCCTAATGTATTCCTTAATGGGGGATGAATCCTCCTCCCTAATCACTCTTTCAAGTTAATTTTTACTGAGAACAACTATATTATGGAGGATCTCGAGGATTTTTAAAAGGCTAGTAGAAACAACCCCATAGGTGATACTATCTTAAATAGGATGCCATTGCAAATTATAGGGATCTATGGTGCAACACTAGATTCTTCACACCTTCAATGAACTTGCTCTACTAATCACACACTAAGAGTGCAGAGCACTCACACAATATCATAAATAGTGGAAGGAATGTAAACACACTCTCATGTAGATCTACTAGAAGCAATCAAAGCACCAGCATGCACATAGATGGAAGCAAATAAAACATACAAATTTCAGTTTTATTAACAAAAAACTAGTTTACGCATGCATGTAGCCTCTTGGGATGTTACTAATACAAATACGCACAACTAGACCAAGCCATTTTCTTATAGAATATATATTAGTCCTAGTATTTTCTAGGTGTACAACATGTAAAACCTTGTTTTGACACAATTCTATTTTTTGTTGTCTATTATCATAAGTTCTTGTTTTCTTTGACAAAGGTCATGTGATATTCTTTCTTCTACTCAACTAACTTTCAATTCTTTCTTCTCTTTCAATTCTACCTAGCAACTTGACTAGTATTGTGTGTTCATATTCTCAAGGGAAAATTCTACTTGGTCTACAACTGGAACTACCCTCTTTTCCTTTCTCCCATGACTTATGGGATTTTTATCTTCACTCATGGTTCTATTTATCCTTCTTTGTGTTGGAAATGTATTCTTTTTCTATGGTTTCTTCTCTCTTCTAGGTCAGCTTCTTCTCTTTCTCCTTATGAGAAATTTCATTTCCTCTCTCTTTCTTAAGTTCTTCTTACCTCTCCATGAATGTTCCAAATGAATGATCCCCCCTTCTTTTCTTCATGCTTCCCCCTTCTTTCCTTCCAAATATTAATTTCCCAATGACTAACCTATTCTCTTAATTGGACTTGAATTAAGAACAATCCATTTTCATGTGGAGGCTCTCAAGGAACATGGGCTCCCCACATTTAACCTATCATCAAATCCCAATTCATTTCATGTGGGATCGTTCCCAATTTCCGTTTGGAGGTAGGATTGATGATGGTCCTTTTAGTGATTTATTTCTTGGTGTTTTGACCCTCCTACCTTTTGTAGACCTCGCAAACAACTAAAATCATCTAATGTTATACATATTAGATTACCCTATGCTTCCTCCTTCCCACTTCTCCCTGCACATCTACCTCTTTGTTTGTGGTTTATGGTGCTTTTCATAAGGTGTGTAGAAATTCTCTTAGATCTAAGTACACAAGTAAATTTGAAAGCATGACCTCGTGTTGAGTCCACATGCCACCGCTAAAATTTGTTTCTACTTCCTCTATTCTCATGCCATCCAACATGTATATAACTACAACTTTTCCTCCTTCATTCCTTTCTCTTGCTCTACACTTTGATCCATTCTTGGTTTTTCACTTCACAAGTGGAAGTCGTACTATGCCTCATTAAGCCTTGATAT
The DNA here is from genome assembly GCA_000966675.3 of Picea glauca. Lineage (NCBI taxonomy): Eukaryota > Viridiplantae > Streptophyta > Pinopsida > Pinales > Pinaceae > Picea > Picea glauca. The sequence goes on from JZKD02S1665044.1 coordinate 65,187, forward strand.
GTTGCACTATCATGTATCATGGAGTGAGATAACTCCCCATCTAAATTTGTGCATTCCCTTATTGCACTCTTCGCTTTCATCATTGCACTCATCAATGCTTCATGTTACCAATCAAACTATCACTTGAGATACAAAGTACAAAAGTGGTGTTATCACAATGGTAAATGAAGAGTCTTTTCACTATCACCTAAACAAGGACTCTCCTCACTTAAGATGGAATCTCCTCTAGTACAATGGGGGTGTCTCTAGAATAAGATTACCAAGACATAGTCAATAAAGGAGTCAAGGTGATGTGAAGAGTTGTCTTAGTAAAACAATATTTATAGCATAGGAAAATGAAGTATTGAAGGATTGAGACTAGTGCCTATCCAAATTGGGAAAATGGAGTCAATAAAGGAATCAAGAGGACTGGAAATGGGTGAATGGGGTGGTGAGAATTTTTGTTACAACATGAAAAATCTCACCTATGAATGATAAATATCATTGCTGGAAATGAATGTTTGTAGGCCATTGTGGAGGTATTTTACTTTTGCACACACTTAACACATAAAGGGGTATCTTACTTCAAGTTGAATAGCATCATCCAACCTTTCATAGAAATTGAATAGCATAGAAGGATACAACTAAATAATAAAAACAATAAGTCAAATAGGAAAACTAATTTGATCTCTTTCTCCACAATGTTGGTTGCCCTATTATGGAGCTCTTATTGCAACATAATTATAAGTAATTTCCATAAACATATATTCATTGATATGTGAAAAAATGGAAGCCACAGTTACATAAAACCCCTTATGTCACATTCACCTTCATAATATATTAAATTAGGCTCAAGAGAGTTCTCCCAAAAATCCAACCATGAATAATAAAGGAGAGAGAAAATCCTTATATAGATTTGAGTTCAATATCCTTTACAATAAAATAATGATTTCTTTCCTAGATCGACTAATTTCTCGAAGATGAAACATGAAAATAATACATTCTTAACCTCCTCAACAACTTCTCCCAAGAATATAAATTTTTGGTTTTAGATTCACTTTTCCTCCAATGAATAACAATAAAAAATACATGATCAAGTCAACTGATTTTCTCAATGTATTGATCATATGGATGCTTGTGTCAAACCTGTTGGGGTACATTCTCAACTACATACTCAGTGGCATACTCATTTTTTCATTTTTCCCCTTTCTTAGGAGGGCTGTTATTTATAGCATGTCTATTTACATCCCTTCCTAAGCCTATCATGACTACCATACCTATCTTGACTATTCTTGATCATGTCTATTTTTGTAATTTTCTATTTTTAGCATGTGACCAAAACTCTAGAAATCATTTTTTGGTATTTTCTATTTTTAGCAGGTCTTCCATGCAGTAGCTACTTGGGAGTGACTGGGAAATGATTGTAAAAGTGACATGGCACATAATGTGCAATTATTCTATATATTAATGACCTCCTAAGGAAGTGTGCATTATCCATCTAATACTTGGAGTTAACTCATTTCACTTATTTAGTGACTTTCCATAGTTAGAAAATTCTCACTTAGTTAGGACGTTAGTTCCAATTCTGGACTCTGGTATTATTCTAAGAGATTTTTTTTATTGTGGAATGCATGATCAACTTCATGTAGAGTTATCACTTGATTTTAAACCACATATTTTAACTTTTGTTATTTTCAACAAGTTTTGACTTTAGTTAACTATTGCAAGTGGGAGAGGTTGCTTTTCTACTTGAGCATGCACATGGAAATCCCAACCTAGTGTGCACTACTCCTCATGTGGAGAGTCCTATATATTGTACTCATTATCGAGTTGGTTTCTAAGTATATTATGTATGAAGATTGATTCTATTTTTCTCTCTCCTCTATCTCTTTTGCAATTAGCTAGTGTAGTATTTCCTTCTCAGAATTAGGTCTTGGATTGTGGTTAATCCTACATGGTATCAGAGTCGTTATTGTGAGGGAGTATTCACTTTTATTGCAGGTTTATAGATCATATTGGATATCCCACATAGAAATATGGATCAACCATCTTCTTCAATGATCTTGACACCCTTCAACTACTTTGAGTGGAAGCCCAAGTTAGAGCTTCTACTTTGAAGCAATGGTTTGTATAGGGTCACCATGGGGACTGAGGTCGAGCCTAATTCATCCATAGAGAAATCAAAATACTTCAACAAAATGGATGAATCATATGGGATATTTTTCTTGACCATCTCTCCAGATCTCCTCTTTCATGTTGATACTTGCAAGACTCCTAACGATGTTTGGACAAAGTTGAAGGATTTGTTAGGAAAGAAAGACAATCTAAGAGGTCATCAACTAGAGAATGATCTACATGCATTGAATCCAATATATTTCAAGACCCTACGGGACTACTTATGTAAGTTTAAAACTTTTATTTCTCATGTTAAGTCTTGTGGAATTGATAATAAAGATGAATAGTTAATCTTTTTAATTCTAAGGAAACTAGGACCAGAGTATTTTGTCTACACTTTGTATTTTCATACTACCATGTTAGCTATGGGGTCTACATGGAATATTCCATCCCTGAATGATTTCATGGAGTCACGTATCCATGAGAAAAAAAATCTCATCCAGATAGGGGCACTCAAGAGTTCCAATCCCCATGCGCTTACAACTCAAGGAAGTTCAAAGAAGAATAAGCAGAAGAATAAGGGTAAGAAGGACCAAGAGAATAAGAAGGAAGGTAAAAAAAAGTTCCTATATGATATTTTGAGTTCCAAGGAATCAAAGAAAAATAAGGAGAAGACCAATTGTTCCTAGTGTAACAGGGGGTTCCATCCTGAGAGTTCTTGCATGAAAAAGAACACAGATCTCATGGCACAATCACTTGAATAGCAATGCAAGGAAAAAACCATCGGACAATCCATCATCAGAAAGAGGTAATGGTCATGCATTACTTTCTATTTCATCTTCTCCTAATTCTTGGGTTATTGATCCAGGAGATACCCATCACATGGCCTCATTGGATATACTTTTCTCACACTTGGAGACTTGTTTCAGACCAACGATCTTCATGGTAGATGATTCTCCTACTGAGGTTTGTGGTAGGGGTAGATTTGATATAGACCATAGATGATTTCAGGATGTACTTCATGTTCCAAATATTTCAATGAATCTTCTCTCCATCTATCAAATCACTCATTCAGTTTCAAGGAAGAAGGTGGAGTTCACTCTGGACTCAGTTATTATTTCTGACTTGTTAGATGGTTCAAATATTGTTCTTGGTAAGGTTAATCACCATTCAAGGTTGTACACATTCTCTCACTTTACTCATAAATATTATTACATACCTCTTCTAACACATGCTAAGGAAAATTCCATTCAGAGGAGTGTTAAGTTTGAATAAGGTCCTTCATAAGTACTTATGGAGAAGTCCACACCTCCATCTTCACCGAAACTTGTTGTGGAACTTCATGAGACTTCTTCTAATCATATTTTTGATCAGATGTTTGAATCTAATATCTCTTATATTTCTAATTGGTAGTAAGAAGTTGCAAGTCCAAAGCATCTACCACAATGGGAACAATAGACTCTTCAGAAAGAAGATGAGCTAACAAGTGATCTCGTTGGTCCACGAAGAGCCATATGTTAGTTTGTGGAACCCTCACAAGCTCTTAATTCCATGGAACCTTTACTTCCTATTTATTTTTATGTGGTACTTGGATCAGACCCTCAATATTATGAAAAGGCTGAAGGGAACCTCCATTGGGAGGCATCTATGAAAGAGGAGTATAATTCCCTGATAGAGAACAACACATGGAAGTTGGTTCCTATACCTTGCAACAATAAGCTTGCTACATGTAAGTGGATTTTCAAGACAAAGAGGGATGTTGATAGATACATTATAAATTATAAGGCCTGGTTAGTAGCTAAAGGTTTCTCACAGGTACAAGGCATTGACTATGAGGAGAATTTTGCACTGGTTTCCAAGATTGATTCCATTCAGATAGCTCTAGTTATTGCAGCAACTAGAAAGTGTGAGGTATGCCATATGTATGTGAATAATGAATCAAAGATTATTCTCTTATATTTCAAGGGGACTACCAGCTTTGGTATACACTATGCAACAAGATCTTCCTTAGATATTGTTGGTTACATAGACTTAGATTAGGAGGGTGATGCACTGATTGCAAGTCCACTTCAGGATATGTCTTCTACATTGGATCAAGACCTATATGTTGGTCAAGTAAGAAGAAATCAACAATTTCATTATTATCAGCAGAGGCATAGTATAGGGGTGTAGTGAATGTTACTACTTAGGCTATTTGGTTGCAACACTTTCTTACAAAGTTGGGAGTTCATTCTCATCATCCAAAAGTTATATGGTGTGATAATTAGAGTACTCTCAAGATTTGTAGAGAATCATTTCATAGGCAATGGACCAAGCACATTGAGGTTCATATGCACTTTATTCAAGGATAGATTTAGGATGGAGTCATTAATATACAATTATGTCCATCTTCAGAGCAGGTTGTAGACATGTTTACCAAGTATTTCACCGAATAGAAGTTTATCTCATCGAGAGACATTATAGGAGTGAAGGATACATTAACTTAGCAGCTGAACATGTTATCATTCTTTTCTTGTTAGCAACATATTTTGAGGGGGAGGGGTTTCCCACTGGGTTTTACCTCTTTACCTCACTTTTGTCTAGTTTTTCATGCTTCTATATTTGTACTTGAGTACCTAAGATGGCTTCATATTTTCAAGACTCATCATTGTGCACACCCTGATTGTGTTTCAAGGGGAGTGTTGGGGTACATGCTCAATGACATACTCATTTTATTATTTTTCTCTTTTTCAGGAGGATTGTTATTTATAGAATGTTTATTTATATTCCTTCCTAAGACTATCATGACTACCATACCTAGCCAGAGTAATCTTTATCATGTCTATTTTTGGATTTTTCTATTTTTAGCAGGTGACCAAAACCCTAGCAATCTATTTTTGGTATTTTATATTTTTAGCAGGTCTTCCATGTAGTAGCCACTTGGCAATGACTGGCTAGTTATTGGACAAGTGACATGGCACATAATGTGAAATTTTCATATCTATTAATTACCTCTTAAGGAAGTGTGTATTACCCATATAATACTTGGAGTTAACTCATTTCACATATTTAGTAACTTTCCATAATTAGCAAATTCTCACTCATATAGGAATTTAGTTCCAATTCTGGACTCTGGCCTTATTCTAGGAGATTTATTTTATTGTGGAATGAATGATAGACTTCATGTAGAGTTCTCACTTGAGTTTAAACTGCATATTTGACCTTTTTGTATTTTCAACAACTTTTGACTTTAGTTAACTGTTGCAAGTGGGAGAGGTTGCTTTTCTACTTGAGCATGCACATGGAAATCCCAACCTAGTGTGCATTACTCCTCATGTGGAGAGTCCTATATATTTTACTCATTATCAAATATTAATGCATTGTGATTCGAGTTGGTTTCTAAGTCTCATATGTGTAAAGATCGATTCTATTTTTCTCTCTCCTCTCTTTTTGGCAATTAGCTAGTGTAGTATTTCCTTCTCACAATTAGGTCTTGGATTTTGGTTTAATCTTACAAAACCTTGATCTCCTAAACATATGTACAATAATCTCCTCAAAACTTGTGCATTGTGGGTACCTTCATGAGTGAGGCATTCCATCAACCAAATCCTTTTTAAAACAATATTGAATACTAATTTCATGGGAGCACTCCTTAATAGAAGGCATCGTTTCTCCTTGAAATGGAAAATTGATACCACTCATTCGCCTTAATCCTAGGGAACTCCTCCATTCATGTCAACCAAGCCCTTAAATGGTGGATATAGTGTGAACACATGTGCAAGAGAGGTTAATGGTTGTTATAACAACCCTGTTTAGATATGGCCTTCTCAAAATATGTACCAATAAGAGTAGATTGTTTTCTTCCATATTTAGGTATGTTTTCTCATTAAATAAAAACTATAAATATCTCTCGTCACCTCTTATGATGAGACATCCATCCCCTTGAATGCTACATCTAGGTATTCTCCGTGGAAGGCATAAATCTTTTCTGCAATCAAATATGTTTCATATAGGAACTCACCTCTCTATTTGCATTTTGAGCTAGGAAACCAAAATAAAGGGAAGCGCTCTTTTTTAGAATCAACAACCAACCAATATGATCCAATATTTGTGAGAATATATCCTTCCTCAAATCCTGTGCGTTCAATATTATTCTTGGTTAAGCACTTTAGTAAGAAGAGCATAAGATGATCCTTTTTCTTTTGTAAAATTTATAAGGATTAACCCTTGGCCAAGTCAAAAACACATCCTTCCTTCAACCAGGGAGGCATCCAAAAACTGCTAAGTCATTTCTTAGTTTCCTTCATCACACATGTGGTTCAAGTCTGTGTTGTTTTAATTTTCATCCGTGAAGTCCCCTATAGAAAAGGATAGATCTAGAATTTCCATCTTGAAGTATAGCCAAAATATCTTCCAACCCTTTGTTGATTGCAATGAACCTCATCATCAAAACCAAGGGTATTGCAAGTGAAAAAATTATAGAGAGGCTTGCTATAAAAATAATCTCATCACTCAATTTGTAGGACCAATATCTGGTAAAATACTCATAATCAATGGCACAAAAAATATGTAATGGCATACAGGGAATAAAGTGGTATTAATGGCCTTAATAGTGAGGACTTTCTTCATATCAAGGGTCAAAATTAAGACTAGATATTTTGTAGTTGCTATGTTGTTAATGAGATATCATCCAGTCTGCATTAAGCCCACGTGTAGATCCTGCACAATATCCTTTAAAATTCATTACAACTCTATGCTTCTTTGGACCAATATCTAGTAAAATACTCATAATTGATGGCACAAAAAATATGTAATGATATACAGGGAATAAAGTGGTACTAACGACCTTAATAGTGAGGACTTTATTCATCTCAAGCATCAAAAGTAATACTAGAAAGGATGCAACTGTCATTTTCTTAATGAGCTATCATCCAGTCTGCATCGGATCCACATGTAGATCCTGCATAGTATCCTCTAAAAATTCATTACAGCTCTATGCTTCTTTGGGTCACTAGTGCAAGTATCAAATTACCTTTATCTGAGTCTTGAGCTCCTTTAATTTTCAAAATTTATACCCATATAACTCTGATACACAACACCTTAAAACAAAATCACTAATTGTGAAGATATATGTGAGTGACTAAAGTTTATTTCTAAATCATCCACCTTCAATTCACCAAATAACTCTTGTTGCATTATGTGTCTAGGGTAGGTGTTTCTAATTGATTTTTCAATGGAAAATATAGCAATGGAAGTGATAAACTAATGAACATGAGATAGGAAACTGTAAAATAGTTGCAATGAATGTCATCAATAAAGACTATTTTTGTTGGATTCATTCTTAAGCTTGCACATGAAATTATATTTTTGTCATTTGCATTCCCTTCTTGGTGTTTATATCTTATTTTTGTCCTCAAATATTCCTAAATACTCTCCTAGCATATCATGGAAACATCAAAGAGCATCACACCAAAAAATTTGAGTTATGATGAGAGCTGCTAAAACAATACCTATGTTTAGTGAATCATATTTGCACATTGGGAGAAAACCATCCTTGGATAATAGGTCTGAAAATATGTCATGTTGTAGGGATATTTTTGGGTTGTCCATACTCTTGAAGAAACTTGCTAATTTGTTGATTGCATGATTTTTGTTCAAGCAAAATTTCTCAACATGGGTCCTCTCAAGAACTTCCATGCTATCATAAACTACTATCATCCATGCCTCAAATTTTCCTTGAAGATGCTAGCCTAGGGATGTGCATTTATTTTTCTTCTGATTGCTGGAAAGAAAGCTCAAAATGTAGATACATTTTGAGGAGTAACACCTAGCTCCATATGGGGACTTGTAAGCTTCAAAGAGTGCAAGAGAACTCTAGAAATATATGTTGTAACTACCATTAGGAATTAAGAAAAGCATGTGGTGATATGGATCCACGTTCACATCCCATAATTCCACATACAATCCAAAATGGCTTGTTCAAAATTTTCAAAATTTGGCTTTACAAAACATGGCATAAGCCAAATATTCCAAGGAAATGTGAAAGTAAAACTAATGCACATGCATATTGAGCTTATTCACCCCACTTTAATGTTCACAAGAGCTTATTCTTCCTGACTTACTCTAACGTAGGAATATCAACATCTTAAGTAAAATCATAAAACCGATGCAACCATCGAATAATCTCATCAATACTATGAAATTTCCCCTTGTGTTTGGCCACAAAGAAAAACAATGCTACATCAAACGTTAAGAAAGTATATGTTCGAATCTCACTACTGATTGGATGGAAAATGAAGTATACTCCTGAAAGTGGCAAAGAACACCAAGATCATACCAAGGATGGCATGAATCACTGCAAGATTCTTCTATCCAATGTTGGATAGAGCTAGTGTAAACATCATCAATCCATGAAACATCAATCATTCCCTCGAGCAACAAGAGTTTAGGTGGCTCCAAAAATCTGTCCCAACCTCCTTCGTTGCTACTTATCGAAAATATACATGAAGAACAATTCCAAAAATCAGATCTGGAAATGGACTCATAATCTAAGGCATGTTGCCCTTGCTTAGAAGGATAGAAATCTATGTAATATTAACCCATGAAAGATATTGTTGTCCAGAATGTATTGTAGCCTCAAAAACACCATTTCTAGTTGGATTTTTATGCATAAGAAAGAAAATATCTAGGGATATCAATGGCTATAAAATTTATGAGGTTCTATGGCCACAAAAATCCCTTTTGTGTATTACCATATCAGCCCCACTGGTGAAAAAATATGGTTGTTCGTGCATCATGAAAATAAAACCCAAAATATGCAATCTTGGCCATAGAACCATCATCATCCATATCATAAATAGTACCTCCATAAAAATAAAAGTAATTTATATCCCATTTGTTATTTTCAATATGGAAGAGAGTATTGTTACCCCAAAATATAGCACCTTAGTACAAAGACTTCACAAGATGCCAAGACTAGTAAAACATTGGAAGATGTCACCACTGTCACCTAGGTAACAACTTCCCTCATTTTAGCAAAGGATAAATCCAACACAGGGGAGGATTCCCTAGTAGGACTTAGGACTCATAATGCAAGACACAATCAAATCTAAGGCCCTGCTAAGTATCTACCCAATTCACCACCAAAGAGATGTATCAGTCAACTCAAGGATAAGGTGGTTACTCAAAGTAAATTATGTATTTGGTTACAAGTGTTCTAAAGAAGATTTAGGGGGTTTATCAAGTAAAAATGTCATGCAAAATAATCCCCAAACCACTTGAATATAAAAATTACCAATGGTTGTTGTGAAACTTTCATAAATGATAGGAAATTACAACAATAAACAAGTTAAAAAAACAATACAATTTAGTCCTCAAAATAAGTTACAGACTAGTTGAAAATAGGGCTAAAATAATGAATAAATATGGGGTTTGATTAGCTTTTAAAATATAAAAATTACAAGTCTTATACCAGCCAACTAAAATGATACGTTTATCTCTAATTATGCAGCAATATAAATCAACAAGGCAAACATTATGCAATAAAATTATTTTAGATCAAACACACAAGAAAACCCTATGATTTTAGGTCAAGAATATGCAAGAAAACCCTAGAAGTTTAGGTAAAAATATGCATGAAAACCCTACACTCCAGGGGGTTTGTTGGTTGAAAATTAAATGTAAGCTAAACAAAACCCTAAATTTACCCTAAAACATTGATAAAAATGAAGTTTTGAACTTTGGATTGACTAAATGGGAGAAGACTCCTACTAATTTGTTTGGGCATATGGGATCAACTAAGATCTCCATTGAGAGGATGTAAGTATATATAGGGTGATATCTAGGGTTGTAAACTACAAACCCTATAAAATAAACCTAGTACATTACAAACTTCAAGACAATTCAAGGGAACACACTCCACTAGTAATCTTCCAATGGCTTAAATGAAGGGACTTGTCCAAGAATAATATGAATAGAATACACCACCACCACTATAGAATTATAATTACACTTGATAATCATTCATAAACAAAATCCCACAAGATTTAAGGAGACCACTTACTCAATAAATCGTTTACATTCATAAACCCTAGACATGAAAATCCATAGAAGTTGCAAAGTCATCCACAAAACATCATCCTTAAGAAGGTGCTCTAGTTATCCATACACAAAAAAATATAGAAGTCATAACAGACAAGTAATTTTCTCACAAGTTCTAGAAATCACACAAATGAGAAGTGATTCTCTTATTTATATGAGAGATCTAGCACCCTTCTCACTAAAATAATAATATTTTCCTAGCAAAAGCCCCGAGAAAAAAAATTATTTTATCTCTTTACAAACACTAGAGATAAGGATACAATACATAAATAATCCATGATACAAGAGTGGATAGGTCAAAAAGACCCCCAACTATGCTCCCAATATGAATTAAAGTGCTCAAATTCTAATCTATTCTCCTCAACATGTGGAACGACCTCCTAAAAGGTGGAACAACCTCCTCAAAAGGTGTCCCACAAGTGGTAAAACTTTTGGCAATAATCCTCTCATGGAAGATTTCAAAAGCCCCACAATTGTGTTAATTTTTTCCCGAATTTATATTATGACCACATTTTGGAAATCTCATGACCACTCTACATCTGATGGCATTGATCTAGTGGAATTGTGGGCATTCTATCCAGCTATAATTTCTCCTGAAGTAGGCCACCCCAAAAATATATGAAAAGGCATGTGAAGTGGCTCCAAAGTGAATTGTTCCCTCCAAAGGGTCCAATGTTTCACCCTCCAAGTGTAAATTCACCTCTAAAATGTGCAACATCCCATCATCAATTTCCATGTCATCTCCAATGGGTGCTAGGATGTCTCAACAATGGCACCACAGATTCCATCAAATATGCAAGTATCCCCTCAACATCCTCCAAAGAACCAAGGCTCTATCCAATTAAATAGACATGTGAAGTACATCGTCCAAGGAGGGGCTTGTTATCCCCATTTTGTGGGATAAATAAGGAAATGATGTCCCGAGTCCCTGAGGTTACAAACACAGAGTACTGAGAGACAACATGACCAACAATGTCCACTTGCATAGACAAATGACCCACCTAACCATCAAAGCTCTAGGTTGATCATGACGGTATCCACCACATCTCCTGGCCTACGAAAGACATTGTGTATTTCTCCATGAGGTAAAATCCAGGTATTATGGTGAGGTTCATTTCAATATTTGAGGCATTTGAGTTTGTTTCATTTTAAACTGCTTTTGATTATGTAAAGTCTGCTTTGAAATTATGCTCTTTTCCATGTTTCACTTTGGTGGTTGATATTGCGCCCAAGTAACTAGGTCACCCTTAGGGATAGTTTTTCTACTGGTAGGTCCTCTTGATGAGTCATTGTGTCATTCTCGACCATACTTGTCACTTTATACACTTCATCCCCTCATCTCCTTACCTTTTGGGATTTCCGGGTGTATTGAACCAATAAGGGATTGTCCCTCATCTCATGGGAAGAAGGGGATGAAGGCCCAGAGTCTTGTAGCTGGAAAAAGATAAAATCCAATCATGAACCTTCTATATTATTTCCCAAGGATCCCGAGGACAATGAAATATCTCTCATAATAAACTAATGGGACCCATGAAAAATGACTTATACAAAATTCCAACCAAGGAGGAGCATGTGTGGGCACTATTTTTCATGCTTAGGTAGAAGCCCCACACATGGTTTCAACTTGGGGAAGGATGATGTGACTAGGGTAGAGTCAAGGTGGGAACTATTTTTCATGCTTAGGTAGAATCCACACCTTGGATTTAACTTGGAAACATATTAAAAATAATAAAAGGAAATAAATGGGCTTGGAAAAAGGTTTCACTGAAAACAAAGGTGCAACACACCCTCTACAAAGGCACCCATAAATGAGATACTACGGTCGCTTGTAATTCATGAACCCCATGCCCAAGAGTCTTGCCTCCATCCATGTCACTTTTTCCACATGTCTTAGAGAGGGGCCTTCTTGGAAAAAAACTCCTAAACTTGAGGTACGATTCTCCCAATAGGTCACTTTGTCAACCATCCCATACCTAAACTTGGAAAATTCCATAGGGTATTTGAGAACTTGTTTATTTTGATGAGGTGGTTTGTACTTACATGATTAGATGGATCTTTTATTTATTTGATTTACTCATCATGATGCATTTGACTTGATATCCTTGGAGGGAGTATTCATTGTCTTTGCAGGACCTAGTTGGTGGACAGATTTGGAAGAACAAGCCTAGCTTATGCTTCCTTGGGGTTTGAATACCGCAAGTTGGATGTCATGGACCACACACCAAACGACAATATAGCCTTTGGAGGCTTGAGGAGAAACCTTGGAGGACCTAACCCATCCCTTTTCTATCCCAATGATTTTCTCGTCAGACTAAAACATCACTTTTGAGGAGGTTGACGTCACCCTAGGGCTAGGTTTGGGGTGGTGGTGTTGGTTGACTTGACACTTGGCATGTTTTGATGGACGAGGGTTTGAATTGGAGGAGAAAGGCCTAGCACATGATAGGGAAGCCCTAGAGGTACCAATGAATTTCACTTTCCACTCCAACGACTTGCAAAAGTGCCAAAATGTTTCCCTAAAGGAGTGATGTCATGCTTCTTTAGTGTTTCTTATGTGCATTTAGGGTTAAATTCGAATTTTATATTGTAAATGGGAAAATTAAGCATTTTTCCCCCTTACTTTGTGGTTTACCCTAAAATTAAGTGGACAAACACTTATAGTAGGATTTATATAAATAGAGATCATTTCATTTCATTTTCATATCATATCTCTCCCATTGTGAGAAGACTAGTGGCTGAAATTTGTGCCCTACTTGGGCATTTTGGTATCTCTCTCTTGTGCAAATGATTTTTGGTGACTATCTCTTGGTGAATGCTTGAGATAGGGTGGTGCAAACCTCTTGGAGACTTCTTGTCTTTCTTATGAATGGTAATTTACTTGGTGAACTAGGGTTTGTTCTTGCATATCTCTTGGAATTGGTAAGAAAAAATTGTAATTGTTAATTCTTCTTGCTTATTTCATGGTTATTGTTGGTTGAAACCCTAGGAGGAGTATGATTGTATACACCCTCCATTAATTTTTATCTCATTTTCTAGTTTACAAGTATTTCATTGCAATGTTGCTAGGAGGAGTACAAGAGTGTACACCCTCCTTGATTTACCTTAGTTTGATTTGCTTTCCCTAGGGAGTAAGAGGGTTTACAACCCTAGGTATTTTGTTGATATAAATTATGCTTTCAAGAATCCATTCACCCAAATTTTAAAGGCACTAATCTGAAATTTGCATTGGAGAAATAAATTGATTTCTTTGGTAAACGTGATTTAATGAGATATTGATATTGTTCAAGTTGGAATCTATTGTTGATGCTTTGAGGTTGCTAAAGCCTATAGGAAATCTTGATCTACTTATTCTTCTTGGAGCTAGAGATAAAAAAAAACTACATCAGTTAGGATTGCAGCAAATACTCTCTTACTTTGCTAGAAATATAACTTGCATTTCAACCGTCAAAATTTGCTAGAAAGCTATCATAATAATCTTCTTGTCATTTAGCATATTTTGAGTGGTTTACTTGTACTTTTTGTGGGTTGAAATTTTGTGTCGTAGCAATAGTTTTCTACAGACAGAAGGATGATAATATATCTTTGCAATACTTTTTCATAATAGCCTTATCTATGTGCTAAAGTCTTATGCTTTCATACTTGAGGTATACTAGTAATTTCTAGATCATCTCTTGCATTATTTACTTGAATTTTAGAATCTAATTTAGCATCTTTAACTATCATTTATTTTTTGATATATATTCTTGTTGACTGTTGCAAATAGGGACAATAAGCTTAAATTTCTTTTCCATTGAATTTTTTAGCTTGTATCTTGTCCTTTTCTTGTGTCTTGGGAAGGTACAACCATATTTCGCAGGTACTCAAACACTTGGAAACCATAAACACCTCTGAATCTCATTGTTAAGCCACTATCCACCTAGAAACTTGATCAATAGGGGCACTTATTCATAAGTATCACTTTCCATCTCATTTCCCCCCTAGGGTCACCTAGGATTCCACCCGTATGTTGTATTTATCCTTCACTAAAGAGAGGGGAGGGTTTATCTAAGGTGAGTGTGGGTAAAATATCCCATTGTTATCACCATCTAGTGGATTGGGTTTTGATTTTCCCAACCTGCAATTTGTGTGATAACAAATCCCTTTCCCACAGTAGTAAAATAATCCCACATAGGTTGGTAATAAGGTGAGCGGAGAACATTGAATGAGATATCTGCATCATACCACCATCTAGCAATGTATTCAAAAGTAAATACTTTGCATTGCTTCTTCCAATGGGTATCTAAGGTGGGTTGAATTTGAGTTGGTTGAGAGCCACTAACAGAGTTGGGGGAAGGTGGAAAATAACTTTTAATGTTCTTCTTCTTTTTAGGCTACCTGTCAAGCTCAAATTCATGTGGGGGAGGAACATAATGGAAGGGGTCCATAACATTGGTAGAAGGCATAAATGAAGAGCCTTCAAATTCATTACTACCAATTTCTCTCATTGCAGCAACGAGTTGTCTCTTCTTCCCAATTTCACCGTTCACGACCTTTTTCCTGGCCTTCTCTTCTTCAAATTTCTCAAACCAATCAAGCATTTCTATTTTAATCTTCCCAATCTCTTCATCTAGTGCATCACATGGGAGAAATTGGCCTCTTATACCGACCAAGTGTTATTTTATCCTAACCCCCCCC
>JZKD02S1665044.1:80121-111216 GCA_000966675.3 Picea glauca
GGGTAAGTAAACTTAGAGTTGTAGCACTATATGTGCCAAGGCATAAAATCTAGAGGTAGTATAGTCTAACTAAGGAAATGGGTTATCTAAGGGCTAATTTATTCAAACAAAGGCATTTAATAATCAAACCCTACTAAGAAACTTAAACTATTTACCCTAAGTAATATTTGAAAGAAGGATCGATGGATAGTCATAAGAAAGAAAATGAAAACCTTACTTAAAGAAAACTAAATTGATCATGACAATAAGCAAAAGCAAAATATCTATTTAATCTACCTAATAAGAAATATCAACATCAAACTACTTTAAGTAACCTACTCAAATTCAATAAGAAACTATCCTATTAAAGCAAGAAAATAAGCAAGCAACTACCCTATCAAAGAAAATAGACAAGAAAGAAAACAACTAACTAACCTATGATAACTTCTACAACAAGTAAACTAATCAAGATGACTCAATAAGCAACTAATCAAACTAATAAGCAAGTGAACTTTATTCTTAAACTAAACTTCACAATTACTTCTACTTTACGGAAGAAAATATTAATCTACTAAATTCAAAGCATCATGACAATAAAAGTTAATCAACAACTACTCTTTAATCTACAATAAGAAAACTATTCTTTAATCTACAAAAGCAAGGAAACTATCCTCTAATCTATGAAAGCAAGGAAACAATCCTCTAATCTATGAAAGCAAGAAAACTCAAATATAGTGTTGATGGTTATGTCTTCGGTGTCTTATGATATCACGATGGCACTTAACAATTAATGATAACTCAAGAGGGATAAACTCAGTATTGACTTTGATAGAAAAGTGACAAGCGTGAATTAGGAAATCTAGTGAGAACTTAGCCATTATAGAAGCAACATCAACTATCATGCATATCCATGTGATTATTCAATCATGCATTAATCATCAACAGTATAAAAACATTATTCTATAAAATTCAAATGCATTCTATACTAATATAAGAAAATTCACACTACTTAGATTCATAACTGAAAACTAAACTTGATAATCAACTTTAAATTAAAATTGCAACCTAAATCTAGAAAAGGAAATTGCATAAAGTAAACTAAACTAATTATATTTTAACAATTCAAATTGCAAAAGAGGAAATACTCATAAAACATAAATTGAATCCTATTTCAACATATGACAAGAAATTAAATAGGCAAACTAACTAACAACTAAATGAGCAAAACTAAAAAGCAATTAGACAAGAAAACTGAAAATAAAAACTAAAACTAACAACTATCCATCCACCAAAGCTTGCAAAAGAAACCATGGACTATGAACTCTGCTTTAACTTTGTTTTTAAACTCTATTTCAGCATAAAGAAAGTCTAGCTATCGCCTAATTATACATAGAGTTAGTAGCTAAGAACTTGCAAGTTCATTCCCTATCAACTAAAAGATCATTGCATATTAACACTAGCTTCCATAATAACCTACAAAACGGAACTAAAACAATTAAATTATAAACAACAATTTATACAATAAATAAACACAATAAAACTCATGTACAGGAAATACACAAAATGACAATTACACTACTCAAATTCATAAGCAAGTTAACTAAATATTCACCCAGACTGTTGGTGGGCCCCCTAGTAGATCGTGGCTACTCCTCAAGGACAAATCATGAGCTCAGTTAACACAATTTCAACATTTAAAATCAAATACGCAGTTTTACACAGTTTTAGCAAAATATGTCTAGAATTGGCAAAACAGAGTTGAACTGTCTTTTTCTCTCTAACAACTATTTGTCTAACCATTGAGGTGGAATTTATAGATATACAAGTTAAGAGGTCGACCAATGGAAGGGTCAACCTCCTCTAAAAACAACAAATCGCATTCAATGCGTCTTAACCGTCGGTGGGTTCTAGAAACAAGGTAAGCCAATAAACGCCCATCATAACAAACCAATATGAGTTGTTAGAATATCAGTAGATGAAGGCCATGAGAACGAAGAAAAACCATGTCTCTAATTTGCCCATCGTTGGTTGTCGATATGATAACTGCCAAATCGCCCATGGTTTTAGTGCAGGGCAGAGTGTCGGATGGAGTGTCAGATGGAGTACTGGACAGAGTGTCAGATGCAAAAATGACCCGTGATTTTTCCCTATGACACACATAACGCAAATTAGTTTCCTGAAATCATTAAAACATGCTAAATTATACTCAAAAACATCGCAAAACATAAATCATACATACCTAGTATAAACCACGACGATTTAACACAAAAACTATTCAAAACTCTTCAAAATAGGAAAATGCACATACAATATTGGTCAGAAAGGATCTAATCAACATCATTAAATTAACCATATCACGGGCCCAAAATTACCCCCACACCTAAGATTTTGCAGGTCCCACTGCAAACAAAAAGGAATTGCCCCTCATGACTAAGCTTGTTGAGGAGGATCAACTTTAGAAGCTTCTCCTTCTTGCCGTGAAGATTTTGTCTTATGCCTCTTGTGTTGCTTCAATTGTGCCCTGAGGTTGCTGTTGGATTTGGTCATCTCGTCAACCAACCGTTGAAGGGAATTCACCTTTTCTTGGAGGATTACATTATCATGGTGAAGATGCATGTCCATGGTCTTCCTATCTTCCAATTGTTGCAGCAGCTGAAAGTTCTCTTATTGTAATTTCTCCATGGTTGGAGTAGGATCAGATATCTCAGAGGAAGGCTTAGATCCCTTGAAATATGTAGAGTGTCTATCATTCTTAGGATCTAGGGTAGGCATCTGTGAGGTAGGAGTAATAGGGATTTTATGGGGAGAAGTAGGTTCTGATTTTTTCTTTCTTTGAGGCTCCAATTCATCTGCAGACATTTCCCTAAGTCTCTTGTGAGGGCTTTCAAGATCAAAGGATACTTGGATAGGGTCCGAAGTAGTCAAGGGTTTTGCATAAGTTTTTCCTCTTGTGCTTCAGGCACTCTTTCGAAAGGGTCCTCTATTAAATCGGTTAGCTCCTCTCCTATTTGTGGGGACTGTATGAAAGTCTTATTGAATTACTTATTGTAGCTTTTTGGGTGTGGGATCAAGAGATATTGAAGGCATCTGAAGATTAGCAATAGGATTTCTTTGATCTTTACTCTTGGTCTTTTTACCCGATGAGGATGTAGGGGTTTCAACAAGCTTCTTGGATTTTTGTTCTGGTAAAGAAATGGTTTGTGCAGGAGGGTTTGGAGTCCTCAGATAATGAGGTTTGGATGGAGAAATAGTCCTTAAATCCAATGTCTTTTTGCTAGTCTTGATTGTCAAGTGAGGGTTTGCAAATTGGTAAATAAATTCATCCCAAGTTTTCCCCTGTTTTTTCACTTCGGATAAAACAAGGAGTTTGATAAGGCCATGGTGAAAGAGGTTGTTGTGGGAGTTGGTTACATTCTTCCTCACTTCAGAGGACATATTCTCCAAGCTCTTTAGAAAGTAGAAGAGAAAATTCAATGGTTTATTGAACTGAAAGTGGGATAACAATCGAAAGTGATAGGCTTTAAAGGTGGAATATATACCTTCACATGTGATCAACCTAGTGATGACTATGAGAGTGTTGATCAAATCCTCTTTTATCCACTCCTTGGAGTATCCTTTAGCTCCTGAGATGTTCTGAAATTCTAGTTTAAAAACCCTGTTATAGCTTGATCGCAGCAGCTGGTGGCTTTTAAACCATCTATCTCCCACTCTTGGAAGCTTCTTGGTTGTGGCTATGGATTCCTATGAGACCCCAAAGGTGAGATACCCCATGCACGTTGTCTTCCCATCAAAACCAAGGGAAAATTTCATTGATATGCCATCGTCGTGGCCCTGCAAGTGAGACAAAAATGGCCCCCAGCCTGCACGCAAAAATACTTCCCTGCACTATGCAAACTCTGGGATGGTGAAGAGGTTTGCATAGGAAGAGGGATCATACCGCTTGGGCATCATGATGGTGTGAAGGAATGGTCAGAATGCAAAATTCACAGCGAATAGGGAAATCGGGCCAAGGAATGACATGATTTACACAGAGGCCGAGCGTAATTAAGCAAGGGTTGAGCACAAATGTGGACAGAGGTGAATCAGAATGAGAAGAGGGAAAATGTGTTTAAAATAGAGGAACAAAATAAGCATAGGGGAATTGGAATGAGCAGAGGTGAGTATGAGGAATAATGGAATAACCCAATTATGTTTATGAGTGCGCCTAGGGTGGAATTGGTTGCACACATGCACGTACGAGTTGCCATGTGTGAGCGAATTCAAATTTGAAGGCATGTTTTTGGGGGCAATCATAATGATACGAAGTTAGATGAATGTCCAAGTCTTTTGACTTGGACATTTGATCATAAAAAATGTCTAAGGTATGCATCATTTGATCTTGATTTCCATGAACTAATTCAATTAAATGCCATTAATTCCTGGTTACCTGAAATTGTGGACAGTTACTGGTGTATATTTTCATATGGCACTTCATTCGGAACCTCATACAACACTTCATACATAACCTCATACGACACTTCATATGGCACTCCATATGGTACCTCTGTGCGAAATGGATTTTTACCTCCTGTAATGGATAGCCTGTAGTCTTGGAATGGTTTTGACAGTCATAGTGATTAAGAGCAGCAACAGAGTGTTCTGTTATTATTGCTTTTGCCACCAGGCTTACTCAATCCACTCGCATCAGGCATGTAATTTAAATTATTATAATGAACATCCTGTAATGAAAATAAACCAATAAATTGGTCTGGTAAGGATATGTACAACAATTTATAACACACAAGAAATTAGCATTTCGAAGAAATAAAATGACTGTTGATGTAATAACCTATATCATGAAAACAATACACATAAATTTTTACAAAGATTTACTTCTCTAGGCAATGATCATTTATCAACTCATGAACCCCTCCCCCACACCTAAGTATTGTGACACCTCACAATCAAAAATATAGGAAACCAGTTAGTTTTCCCAATGGCCAAACATTTGCAACTTGTTAAGTGTAGAGATAAATTTGACAGATTGGTCTGACAAGATGGTTAAAAGGTGGCCCCACCTATAGGATAAGAGAACCTATATATAGATAAGAAGAGGTAGGAAAGAGAGTTTCAAGATAGTCTCAGAGTTAGTTCCAAATGGCAAGTTTATGGAGTTCATTAAACTTAGCTTAACCATACATACTTCATGTCAGCTTTATCTACAAGTAATGTCGTACATCAGGACAAGTTTAAATTTATTATTTATTTTTTGTCAAATTTCCATCCTCACTAGGTAGAATGCCCCACTGCCAGCAATCCTGTTCAGTACTCTGGCGGGTTTACCTAGTCATACCACAATCCAGTACCCACTGCCAGCAGACTTGTTCAGTATCCCGACAGGTTAGCCTCTTACACCCTCAGAGACTGGCCCTCCATCTTTTAAGATTTTAGTATAAGTTTGTTTTATGCAAGAAGATGGGGGGACAAATCTGAAAACAACTTCTTCTTTTTTTTCAATTGGGATGGTATTTATGTTAGAGGATGACTTTCCATTATATTCCTTAGTGATTGTCCTGATGTAAGGGGTACTTAAGAAGACGTGGCCTATCTAAAGATATGATATAATCAATTTATTTAGTGTGTAGTGGATGGTACCATTGAGAAAGAACAGAAAGGTATCTCTAGGCTCAACTCACTTTCTTCTTTTGTAAGTTATTGTGATGTTTCCATGACTAACCGCTAATCAGACCTCCTTGTTAGTCTTTAATAAAGATAATTTACTCACTTACTCAAGTTTCTTGGGAAAACTGTACGAGAGACCTCTAAGCTTGATGGTTACGACATAACTTCCTTATATAGTGGTGAAGATTTTCAAGAGCAATTCTTTTTTTTTTAAATGCCTTAAGAACAAGAAGATGAAAATCTTTGCAAAAACATGGCTAACTACAGCAAGTCATTATTCAGTTGATGCTTCGCAGACAACAAGGTTCAAATATAGCAATCTTTTGAAAAAAATCCTTCTTTTATATTTCCTTAAAACTGTCTACTCCTGGTGAGATAAATACCTACAGAAATATCTAGAATTTCTTATCAACAAAATTCAAAATTATTTACATATGTACAGTAGAAAATTCAAAAAACATTCATAAACAAGGGGGGACTTCCCCATCTACTAAGGCCAATGCCTTGTCAGTGGACATGACCTATAGAAAGTCCTCCTTAGAAATGGGCTTATGATAAAATTTAAGTCGGTGTCCATTTACTACAAAGGAGACTTGTCCATCGTCAATTGTTTTGATTTTCATAGCTCCATTGTCATATATAGTGACTACCTCGTAAGGGCCCAACCATCGGGTGGTGAGTTTTCCTTTGAAGGTTTTAAATCGGGAATCAAACAACAAAGCCCAATCACCAGGTTGGAAGTGTTTCTTCTTAATAAACTTTTCATGCCACTTGCTCCTCTGGTTTTGGACTAACACTGTCCGTTGGATGACATCTTGCCTAATATCATCCAACTTATTTAATTGCAGGGCTCATTTCTTATGAGCCTCATCTAAGTTTAATCCCAATTATGTGGTAATACGAGAGATCCTTACTTGAAATTATATTGTAGAAGTACTTGTTTCCCGTACATTATCTCATAAGGGGTACGTCCGGTGGTATTCCTCCAGGTGGTCTGATATGCCCACAAAGCCTCTGGAAGCCTATCATCCCAATCCTGGTGATGTAATTGAATAGTCTTGGTTAAGATAGCTTCCAGAAAATTGTTTGTATACTCTACCTGACCATTATATTGCGGGTGGTATGGAGAAGATTTACAGTGTTTAATCCCATATTTCTCGGTTAGCTCTCTCATCATCTTGGAAGTGAATTGAGTGCCTTGGTCTGTAACAATTTCACGAGGGACACCAAAGTGGGTAAATATTTCTTCATAGATGAATTCAACAATGAATTTTTTTGTAGCCCTGAATAGGGCTTTTTCCTCTACCCACTTGGTGACATAATATGTACAAACCAAAATATAGTTCTTACGGGACATGGGCGAAATTGGTCCTACAAAGTCAAGGGCCCATTTTTTGAAAGGTTCTATCATAACTTGGGCACACGAGGGCATTTCGTCAGCTAACGTAGGTCTTCCTATCCTTTGGCAACTATCACAACTCCTCACATACTTGGCATCATCTTTGAAAATGCTAGGCCAATAGTAACATGAATGTAACACCTTATATGTTGTACGTTTTTCAGAAAAATGGCCACCACATGGTCCATCATGACAACTTCGTAGTATTTCTAGTACCCTGTCCTCTCGGACACATCTATGAATAATCAAATCAAGACCTATGAAAAAAAGGTCATGCCCAACCCAAGAGTAATTAGCACTTTGCGTAATAATTGTACACTTTTCATGAGGTGACAAATGAGACGATAACTTCCTAATAACCGGATAGTTTGTCATATCCGCAAACCACGGGGTATTTACAGAGAGGGAAAAAATGTGCTCGTCTGGGAAACTATCATCTACAGGAATATCATCATCCTCATTTTTTATTCGTGAAATAAAATCAGCTACCAAATTCTCCTTTCCAGGTCGGTCAAGAATGGTGATGTTAAACTCTTGCAATAGCAGGAGCCACCTAGTCACTCGGCCATTAGTTATGGGTTTATTCATGAAAAATCTAATGGTGGAATGATCTGTATGTACAAATACTTCATAAATTGTAATGTAATGATGAAACTTATTGATAGCATGAACTACTGCCAATAATTCCTTCTCAGTAACTGTGTAGTTTAGCTTGGCAGGGGACAAGTTCTTGCTCACAAAATAAATAGCATAGGATTGTTGGTCTTCTTTCTGCCCTAATACTCCTCCTATTGCGGTGTCGGAGGCATCAGTGGATATGTGGAATGGGAGAGTCCAATTGGTCTCTCTAAGAACTGGTGCCACCAACAACTTAGCTTTCAGGGTTTCAAAGGAAGTTTGACACTGCTCAGTCCAAACAAAATCAACATCTTTTATTAGCAATCCAAACATGGGTGCAACAATATTTGTAAAATATTCAATAAATCGTCGGTAATATCCTACATGTCCAAGAAAGCTTCTCACTTCTTTCTGAGTCTTGAGGGGTGAAAGTCTGACAATGACCTCAATCTTTGCAGGATCGACTTTTATCCCATCAGATGAAACATGATGTCCTAGAACCACTCCTTTAGTTAACAACATTTTACATTTTTCATGACTTAGAGACATGTTCATTTTTTGGCATTTGATAAGAACTTTTTCTAAGTTATCTAAGGCTTCATGGTAAGTGTTGTCATAAACTATGAAGTCATCCATGTAGACCTCCACACAATCATGGATAATATCGACAAATATCCCTAGTACTTCCCGTTGAAATGTGGCAGGTGATGGGTGTTATATATGCACTAAAAACACAGTAAAAACCCTCAATTAAATTGTCAACTCGGGGTAAGTGAACTTAGAGTTGTAGAAAAATATATGCAAAAGGTAGAAGGGTTGGTAGGAGTATAGTCTAACTAATGAAGGTAGCTATCTAGGGCTAATCTACTCAAGCAAAAATATCTAATGAGCAAACCCTACTAAGAAAATTGAAACTAAGTAACCTAAGTACATTTGGGCCAAGGATCGATGGATAGTTCTAAGAAAACAAGTAAAAACCCTACTTGAAGCAAACTAGTTCATAACAATAAGCAAAAGAAAACTATTTAAGCATAATAATGAATAAGTAACAAAAGAAAACTTCTTTAACTTGCCAACCTACATTCAATGAGCAACTACCCTGTGAAAGAAACTAAATAAACAAGCAAGCAAAGACACCTAACTAACCTACTAAAGCAAGTAAACAAGTAAGAAAAGACAATTATCTAACCTACTAAAGAAATAGACAAGTAAGCAAAGACAACTAACTAACCTACTAAAACAAATAGACAAGTAAGCAAAGACAACTAACTACTGCAAGCAATCAAATTAAAACTTCTCATTGAACAACTATCTAGCCTAAGAGGCAAGTGGACTAAATTCTTAATTCAAAACTATTTCTAATTCATGAAAGGAAATCTATTTTATTGGAAGCAAGAAAGACTAGTAACTAACCTTTAATCTATGACAAGAAAACTGTTCTCTAACCTATTAAAGCAAAAGGCTATCTATCCTACAGCAGCAATAAAACTATCTTCTAAACTATGAAAGAAAGAAACTATATCTTCTGATTTATAAAAACAAGAAACTATCTTTTGATCTACGAAAACAAGAAACTATCTTTAACCTATGAAAGCAAGAAACTATCTTTAACCTATGACAATCCAAATATAATGTTGGTGGTTGTGTGAATGTCTCTGGTGTCTGATAATATATCGATGGCACTTGACAACAAAGGACAATTCCAGCGGTATAATCTCAACACTAATATCAATGGCAAAGTGAAAGGTATGGATTAAACAATCCAATGAGAGTTTAGCCATGACAAAAACAATGTTAAATACCCTGCATATTCATATATTAACCATCAACAACATAACGGGATCATCATTATACTTCTACACTACATAAGAAAAATTCATACTTAAACTCGAGCTATTAACTAAAAAATACAATTGCAATCTAATTCAAGGAAGGAAATTACATCAAATGAAACTATGCTAGATCTATTTTAACAATTCAAACTACATTAAAGAAATGATTAAAAACAGAAATGTAAAACATGACATTAAAAAGTAAACTAAAAACTACATTCATCAACAACTAGCTAAGCCAATTCTACATAAAAATGAAATGAGCAAGTTATGATTAAAAAATGGAATTGATCTTATCCATCCATCAAATCCTTGTCGAAGAAAGCTCAAATAAAAACTCTGTTCTATTCTAATTAAAACTATGTTTTAAACTTGAATATAAAATCATGAAAGGAAGCATAATCGAATATCTAATTACACATGGGGTTAGTCTAGGGGTTTGCAGATCCATTCCTAACTATAAGATCAATGCATGCTAACATAATTCATCATACTAACCTGCAAAAGAGAATCAAAACAATTAAATTGCAGCAACAAACTAATTAACATAATAAAAATGCATGTACAGGAAAATAAAGAGAACAATTAAACTATGAAATGAATAAACAAACACAAAGACAGTTACCAGACTGCTGGTGGGCTCCCCAGCAAGTTGTGGTCACTTTCTAAAAGCACACCACGTGCTCAGCGAGATGAATTCACCATAAAAACTCAAAAATGCAATTCTTGTATAATCTGGCAATGTAAAATGGCAAAACAGAGTAAAAACGTATTTCTAGCTATCAGACTGATGTATCTGATGCTTAACTTATGTTTGACCACCTTAGTGGTATTTATAATGTTTACAGACCAAGTGGTCGACCACAGGAGGGTCGAACCACTTCTAAATTCGGCAATTTGCATTAAATGATGCCCTAACTGATAAAACAGAGCGAGCCAATAATCGCCCTCTTGAACAACTGAAACTGAGTTGTCAGGAGCTCAGTAGCTGTAGGGGGCAAGCATGAACAAAACCCACGTTCCTAATTCGCCCATCATTGGCCGCCAATACCATAACCACTAAGTTGCCCTTCATTTTTGTGCAAAATGTAGTGCTGGATGCAGTGCCGGATCGGGTACCGAAATGAGTGTCTGACTGAGTGTCGGAAGCAGAAACGTAGTTCATTTTCGCCCTGTAACATTAAAAAACATGAATCATATCCTTGGAAGTGTAAAACATGATGAATTATACTCGATACAATCATTAAACATGAATCATATGTACCTTATGTTGATCATACCGTTTTATCATAAAATTCTTCAAAAATCTCCTTCAAAAGATGAAAAACACATATGTACATGTGGAAAAAGTGTATAATAACCGTCATAAAAGTGATCATATCTTGGGCCCAACATTACCCCCACACTTACGATTTTGCAAGTCCCACTGCAAACAAAAATAAGTTACCCCTCGTGACTAGGCTTGCTGAGGAGGAATGGCTTTGGAAGATTCTCCTTCTTGCTGTGAATACTTAGCCTTGTGCCTCTTATGTTGCTTCAGTTGTGCTCTGAGGCTGCGGTTAGATTTGGTCATCTCATTGACCAATCGTTGAATATATTTAACCTTTGTTTGAAGGACTGCATTTTCATGATGAAGGTGTGTATCTATTGTCTTCCTTTCCTCCAACTATTGGAGAAGCTAATGGTTTTCCTTTTCTAGCTACTTTATGGTTGGGGAAGAATCGATGATCTTCGAGGAAGGCTTATATCCTTTGAGGGATGTGGAGAATCTATCAGTTTTAGGATATATAGTGGGCATGGGTGAAGTAGGACTGATGGGAGATCGGTAACATGAGGTAGGTTCTGATTTTGTTTTCCTTAATGGCTCTAATCCATCCGCAGAAAAATCCCTAAGTTTCTTATGAGGGTTCTCAAGGTCGGAGGACACCTAGATAGGGTCCGCAGCACGTGGAGGTTTTGCATAAGGCTTGGTTCTTGTGCTCTGGGTACTCTTCTGAAAGGGTCCTTTACCAAATCGATTGACTCCCCTCTTGTTTGTGGGAATGATGGGAAAGTCTTGCTGCATTACTTCTTGGAGATTTTTAGGTGTAGGATCAAGAGAGAGTGAAGGCATTGGGGGGTTAACAATAGGCTTCTTTTGGTCTCTTCTCTTGGTTGTTTTACCCGATGAAGAAGTAGGGATATCAACAAGCTTTTGGTATTGTTCCGACAAAGAGAGGGTTTGTGCAAGGGGGTTTGGAGTTCTTGGAGAGAAAGGTTTGGATGGAGAGATATTTTTTAGGCTAAGTGGCTTTTTGCCAGTCTTAACTATCAAGTGAGGGTTTGCAAATTGGTAGATAAAGGCATCCCAATTTTGCCCATGTTTCTCTAGTTCGGCAAGAACGAGGAGTTTGATCAAGCCATGGTGGAAGAGACTATTGTGGGGTTTATTCACATTCTTCCTCACTTGAGAGGACATCTTCTCCAAGCTTTTGAGAAAATAGAAGGGGAAGTTCAAGGGTTTGTTGAACAGAAAATGAGCCAACAATCTAAAATGACAAGCTTTGAAAGTAGAGTATCTACCTTAACATGTAATTAACCTTGTGATGACAATGAGGGGGTTGATCAATTCCACCTTTCTTCGGTCCTTAGCATACCCTTTTTCTACCGAAATGCTCTCAAATTCGGGCTTAAACACCCTGTTATAACTTGAGTGCGACAATTGGTGGTTTTTGAACCATCTATCTCCCATTCTTGGGAGCTTTGTAGCTGCAGCAATGAACTCTTCTTAAAATTCAAAGGTAAGATACCCTACATGTGTTGTCTTACCATCCAAACCAAGGGCGAATTGCATGGAGAAGTCGTCATCATGGCCCTGTAAGCTAGACAAAAATGCTCCCCAGCCTGCGTGCAAAAACACTTCTATGCACTGTGCAAATTTGTGAATGGAAAACAAGTCTGCATAGGAGGAGGGTTCATATCTCCTGGGCATTGTGACAAAGGTGAAATTAACCAAGAAAGGGCACGAATAGGCCAAGAGATGGCAAGAATTGGGCATGGTCTAAGCGCAATTTGAACAAGGGACGAATTGGCAGAGTTTGGGTGTGATTCCTTAACGCGGGGTAGAGAAAATGGCAAGAGAAAATGAAGATAATGGTTGCCCAACCCGATTTTGAATGCGCTTATGGTGGAGTACGTTGCACACATGTGCGCGCGAGTTGCAATGTGTGGGAATTTCAAATTACGTGGCTCGTTTTTGAGGCATGTAATGATGCGTGGTTAGATCAATGTCCAAGTCTCTTGACTTGGACATTTGATCATAAACATATGAAGCATCTTTAATCAATGCCTACAACTAATTCAATTGAATATAATTGAGTTCTGGTTACCTGGAATCTAGGACAGTTATTGGTGTGTAATTCACATGACACTTCATTTGGCACCTCATATGGCATTTCATATGGCACCTCATACGATACTTCATCCGGTACCTCTATGTTAAATACATTTTCACTTCCTGTAATGGATAGCCTGCAAATTAAATGTTTTTGACAATCACAGTGGTAAATGAGCAGAGGCAGAATGTTCCCTGGTTGTTGATTTTGCCGTCATGCTCACTCAACTTTCTTGCATATGACATATAATGTCAAAACCTACAATGAACAAGGTATAGCAAGCAAAAATATGTATTTTCAAACCTACAATATGCAGCTTTTAATGAAAGATAAACCGATAAAGAGTGTTATGTTAAGTATATGTTCAGTAATTTATATCACACATGAGTTAAACATAAAAAATAAAAAATAAAATGACTATCAATGTAATAACCTGTATCATGGTAATAATACAAAAACTCTTGCAAAGATTTATTTCTCTTAGGCAATGATCATTTGTCAGCTCATGAACCCCTCCCCCACACCTAAGTATTGTGACACCTCACAATCAAAAGTATAGGAAACCAGTCAGTATCCCCCAATAGCCAAAGATTTATATTATGTCAAGTGTAAAGATAAATTTCATAGATTGGTCTGATGAGATAGTTAGGATATGGCCCCACCTATAGGATAAAAGATCCTATATATAGATAAGAAGAGATAGGCAAGAGAGTTTCAAGATAGTCTTAGAGTTATTTCCCAATGGCAATTTTATGGATTTTATTAACCTTAGATTAACCACACATATTTCATGTCAACTTTGTCTGCAAGTAATGTCTTACATCAGGACAAGTTTAAATTTATTATTTATTTTTGTCAGATTACCATCCTCGCTAGGTAGAATGCCCCGCTACCAGCAAGCTTGTTTAGTACTCCGGTGAGTTTACCTAGTCATACTACAGGTCGGTACCCGCTGCTAGCAAACTTGTTCAGTATCCTGGCGGGTTAGCCTCTTAAACCCTCAGAGACTGGCCCTCCATCCTTTAAGATTTTAGTATAAGATTGCTTATGCAAGAATATGGGGGAACAACTCTGAAAACAACTTTTTCTTTCTTTTTTCAATTGGGATGGTATTTATGTTAGAGGATGACTTTCTGTTATATTACTTAGTGATTATCCTGATGTAGGGGGTACTTAAGCGAACGTGGCCTATCTAAAGTTATGATATAATAAAGCTATTTAGTGTGTAGTGGATGGTACCGTTGAGAAACACAAAAAGGTATCTCTAGGCTCAACTTACTTTCTTACTTTGTAGTTATTGTGGTGTTTCCATGATTAACTGCTAATTAGACCTCCTTGTTACTCTTTGATAAGGACACTTGACTCACTTACTCGGGTTTCTTGGAAAAATTGTACGAGAGACCTCTAGGCTTGATAGTTATGGTATCACTTCCTTATATAGTGGTGAAGAGTTTCAAGAGAAACTGCTTTCGAATGACTTAACAAAAATGAGAATGTTTGCAAAAATATGGCTAATTACGGTAAGGCAATATTCATTTGATGCTTTAGCAAAAAAAAAATTCAAGTGTAACAATTTTCGAAGAAAGATCCTTGAAACTGTGTACTCCTGGTGAGATAAATACTTACAGAAATCTCTAGAATTGCCTTGTTAACAAAATTCAAAAACTATTTACATATATACAGTAGGAAATTTAGAAAAAAATTCAAGAACAAGGGGGGAATTCCCCATCTACTAAAGCCAATGCCTTTTCGGCTGACATGGCCTGTAGAAAATCCTCTCTAGAAATGGGCTTATGATAAAATTTAATTCGGTGTCCATTTAACACAAAGGAGACTTGTCCATCGTCATTTGTTTTAATTTTTACAGCTCCATTGTCATATACAGTGTCTACCTCGTAAGGGCCCAACCAGCGGGTGGTAAGTTTTCCTTTGAAGGTTTTGAATCGGGAATCAAAAAACAGGGCCCAATCACCAGGCTGGAAGTGATTCTTCTTAATAAACTTGTCATGCCACTTGCTTCTCTGGTTTTGGACTAATATCGTCCATTGGATGGCATCCTGCTTGATTTCATCCAATTCATTCAATTGTAGGGCTTGTTGCTTCTGAGCCTCATCCAGGTTCAATCCTAATTCTACGGCAATACGGAAGGTCCTTTCTAGTAACTCTATAGGTAAAATAACTTGTTTCCCATACACTAGCTCATAAGGGGTATGCCCAGTGGTATTTCTCCAGGTAGTCTGGTATGCCCACAAGGCCTCTGGGAGCCTATCATCCCAATCCTAGTGATGTAACTGAACAGTCTTGGTCAAGATGGCTTCCAAAAATTTGTTTGTGGATTCTACCTGACCATTGGCTTGCGGGTGGTATGGAGAATATTTACGATGTTTAATCCCATATTTCTTTGTCATCTCTTTCATCAGCTTGGAAGTGAATTGAGTGCCTTGGTCGGTAACAATTTCACGAGGGACACCAAAGCAGGTAAAGATGTCTTCATAGATAAATTCGACAACAAACTTCTTTGTAGCCCTGAATAAGGATTTTTCCTCTATCCATTTGGTGACATAGTCCGTACAAACCAAAATATAGTTCTTTCGATGGGACATGGGTGAAATTGGTCCTACAAAGTCGAGGGCCCATTTTTCGAAGGGTTCTATCATAACTTGGGCCCGCAAAGGCATTTCGTTAAATGACGTAGGTCTTCCTATCCTTTGGCATCTATCACAACTTCTCACATACTTGGCATCATCTTTGAAAATTCTAGGCCAATAGTAACCCAAATGTAGCACCTTATATGTTGTACATTTGTCAGAAAAGTGGCCACCACATGGTCCATCATGAAAGCTTCGTACTATATCGGGTACCTCGTCCTCTCAGACACATCTACGAATAATCAAATCAAGGCCTGTGTGAAAAATATCATGACCAACCCAAGAGTAATTGGCACTCTGTGTAATAATTTTCCTCTTTTCATGAGGTGACAAATGAGACGGTAACTTCCTAGTAGCCAGATAGTTTTCCATATCCACAAAACATGGGGTATTGATAGAAAGAGAAAAGAGGTGCTCGTCTAGGAAACTATCATCTACAGGGATATCATCATCCTAATGTTTTATTCGGGAAATAAAGTCAGCTACTACATTATTCTTTCTAGGTCGGCCAAGCACAGTGATATTAAATTCTTGCAATAACAAGAGCCACCTAGTCACTCGGCCATTAGCTATAGTTTTATTCATGAGAAACCTAATGGCGGAGTGATCGACATGTACAAATACCTCATAACCTATAATGTAATGACGAAACTTGTTAATAGCATGAACAATTGCCAAGAATTCCTTCTCGATAACTATGTAGTTTAACTCGGCAGGGGACAAGTTCTTGCTCACAAAATAAATGGCATAGGATTGTTGGTCCTCTTTCTGCCCTAATACCCCTCCTATTGCAGTGTCGGAGGCATCAGTGGATATATGAAATGGGAGAGTCCAATTGGGCCCTCTAAGAACTGGTGCCACAGACAGATTAGCTTCCAGGGTTTCGAAGGCAGTTTGACACTGCTTAGTCCAAACAAAATCAACATGTTTTATCAATAATCCAAACATAGGTGTAGCAATTTTTGTAAAATTTTCAATAAACCATCGGTAATATCCGGCATGTCCAAGAAATCTTCTCACCTCTTTCTGAGTATTGGGGGGTGGAAATATGACGATGACCTCAATCTTTGCAGGATCGACTTGTACCCCTTCTGATGAAACATGATGTCCTAGAACCACTCCTTCAGTTAACAACATTTTGAATTTTTCATGACTTAGAGATAGGTTCATTTCCTGGCATCTGATGAGGACTTTTTCTAAGTTGTCTAGGGCTTCCTGGTAATTGTTTCCATAGGTTTTGAAGTCATCCATGTAGACCTCCACACAATCATGAATAAGATCGGCAAATATCCCTAACACTGCTCGTTGAAATGTGGCAGGAGCATTACACAATCCAATTGGTAAGACCCTATAGGCATAGGTGCCCTAAGGACAAGTAAAGGTAGTATTGTCCTGGTCCTCAGGTGCTATAAGAATCTAGTTGTACCCATTGTACCCATCTAGAAAGGAAAAATACTTCTCTTCAGACAAGGTATCTAAAACTTGATCAATGAAAGGGAGAGGAAAGTAGTCTTTCAGAGTGGCATTGTTGAGTTCCCAAAAATCAACACAAATTCTCCATTTCCTGGTCACGTTCTTTGGAACCACTACAAGCAGGGATACCTACTTACTGTCGGAGATGGGATAAATGAATTCGACATTTAACAACTTTTGGATCTCCTCCTTGACTATATCTTTAAGTGTTGGGTTCATCCTTCTCTGGGGTTGCCTAACAGGTGTTACTTCCCCCTGGGTATATATGTGATGGATGCATTTGTCAGGGTGTATACCTTTCATGTCGATGTATTCCCAGCCGAATGCTCCTATTTGTTCTTTAAGGATACTTACTAACTGTTTTTGTTGGTCTACATCTAGCCCGGAGTTTATATGTAAAACTTTCCCTGGACTAATCTTGTATGGCATAGTATAAGATATGGCGGACTCATCTATATCGAAAATGAAAGATGTCGAAGACAAAATGGATGGGTCCAATTGTTCCTAAAATTCTTCCCCAAACATGTACTCAAATTGGGGAAAATATTTTGGAAAATTAACACATGTGATAGTAGAAATGAACTGGTTTAGCACATTTTCCGTTGTGTTCTCCTGAAGTGCCCAGGCATGGTCACTTGGAAATACAGGTTCTTCCCGGTCCTCATTCTTGCATGGACATTCAATCTACCATATATTCTCTATGATAGGTTGAGTTGGAGGGTAGATGGTGAGTTTCTAGATAGAAATTCCATTTGAGATGGCCATTTCTCCCTCCCTACAGCCAATAAATGCATTGGCTATGGCTAACCAAGTTCTTCCCAAAATGACGGGATGGCCTTTGGTAGGATCCTTTGAGTGAATGACCAGAAAGTCTACTAGGTACTCCCATGAGGCTAAAGTAACTATGATATCATCCAAAATTCCTTCAGGTATAACCCTAGTCTTATCTGCTAATTCCAAAATGGTTGGGGTAGGTATAAGAAGAGGTTTTAATTGTAGTTGATCCAAGATAGTAGTGGTCATAACATTGATGTCTTCCCCTAGGTCTATGAGAGTGCTTCCAATGGAGACCTCATTAATGGTTATGGTCACTACGGGGTTTCCTGGGTTCCCATATTTTGCTAGCTTTGGCTGCTTTGATACGTATTCAAAAATTTATCCTATCAAATGTATTGTAGGAGGATCCTTTTGCTTCCTACTTGGCTTCTTAATACACAATTATTTGACTACCTTATTGTAGATTGGAATATCTTTAATGGCTTGTAGTAAGGGAATCTTGACACAAATATTCTTCAATTCATTCAAGATGTCAAATTCCGGTCGGGTGGTAGGTTTCTCGATTACTAATCTTTCCGGATAAGGTGGAGCCTTCGTAATTTGTGAAGGTTCATTTTGGGGAAGCTTGGGTTCTTGGTCCTTAGGAATAATAACATCTTCCCACCTAGTTTCATCTGTGGGTTGTTTGGTGGTTTCTTCTTCTTCTTCTTCCTGGATCACTACTGAAGGTCTCTGCCTATCCAGAACTTTTCCCAACCTTAGTTGAATCTTTTGTAGTGGAACAGAAGTAATAACATATGTCGGGAAGGCCTACATCTCAACATTGTGAAGAGTTTGAGTGGGCTTGTTATTGAGATTGGGCACTGGTTGTGCCAGTAATAGTGTTGGTCTTGGGTAGCTTGCATTATGATATTGTAGCGGTTGTTGTTGTGGAATAGGAGGTAAAGGTGGCGAAACAAAACCTGGCAGAAGTTGCGGAGTGTTCGGTGGAAACTGAGGATAATGATGGTTGGGCATAGAGACAGGTGGAGCTTGAGGGTTCCCTTGGTTATGTCCTCCTCTCCATCCTTGAATCCAAGGATGTTGGTACTTTGTAGATTAGTTATTCCAGCTTGGTGAGTTCCACTGTTGTGGTTTTTGATAATAGGGTGGAACTTGAGGTTGTAGATCTGGGTATGTAGGATGGTTCCTAGGCTGCCATGGCCTCCTAGGTGCATAAGAGGATTCCCCAAGATCCCCACTCCTATGGCTAACAAACTGGGCAATGATGGACATTTCACAGTTGAATGGTATTCTGTGTAGAAGCCACAAACTGAAATGTTATATAATGGGCATTCCCTTGAGGAATGCGTCCTCCTGCATCTTGGGCAATATATGCTCATTGCTACATTTTCCTCCTCCTGTTTCTTTTTAATTTTGAGGGTGTCCAACTGGGAACCTATTGTGCTTAAGATATCTGTCTTGAAGTTCTCTAAAATGTTCCCTATCTCTGCTCTTGTGATACCACCTGAACTAACTGGTTTTAAGTTTCTATCATAAGGGTCCTGAACATTCTTTCCTATTTTAGCTCTACTCCTTGAGTAATTCTTACTCATTTCACATATTTCGGCAAATGGTTTATGAGAGATGTCACCTAATGCCATCAGGTTAAGCATCTCTAGGTATTCTTCTGAAATTCCCTTAAGGAAAAGAGCCCTATCTGCATCCTCTGGGAGGTCATAGTATTTTGACTTCTAGGAGATGTATGCAAACAATTACATATAGTCCTCAAGATTCTTGTCTTCTAATTGTTGGATTTTGAAAATATTGTTACGAGATTCTTTGGTCTTCCAGTAGTCTTTGTACTTTTTAAGATAGATATCTTTCATGGCTTCCAAAGACCTAATGCTGGATTCTCCCAACCCCATGAACCATCTTAGTGTAGAGTCCTTGAGGGTGGCAGGAAAGAGTTTTAGTTTATGGGCATGTTGTAGGTAGTTGTAGCTCCTACACAAGATGTCGAACTCAAATAGGAAGGTATCTGGATCTTCACTTCTTTTACCATAAAAGGTGGGTAGTGATGAGAGGGGAATATTTTTCATATTGACATTCAGGGTGGTGTCCAAAATTGGAAACCCAAAGGTAGTTTCGGTCTGGTTTCCAGCTTCTTCTTCCTCCCCGTGTCTTACATTGTTGCGATCCCCTGATCATCCATACTAGTTTGGTTTCCAATAAGAGAGTACTTAAGTGGTTTTATTATTGAAGAGAACAAGGTATCCCTCTGATGGGAAGGTCTTCCTACTGCTTGGATATCTGGGACTCTAGTCGAGTTGGTTGAGATTGTTGGTGCCAAAGTTTTTGTGTCAATTTGAGAGACAATTATGTTGGATGAACTACCAAACAAAGTATTCACTTGTTTAGGGTCTATTATGTCTTCAAAATTAGGATCTCCTAATGGTGGTAAGAAAACAAAGGTTGCATTGTTTGGTTCTGTGGAAGGCTCGACTGGTCTTGTCTCGTGTCCCACTATTACTGGTGCTTCAATTTTTCATTTTATGGTGCTCCCTGTGTTAGTCTTTTCAGGGAATTATTTATCTCTTTGAGTTGAGCTAGTTCTTGTTTTTCGGTATCAGTCTGTCGAGTTTATAAGTGGAATGTTCCTTCCCCCAAAAATATCGGAAGGAACCTTGGTTGAAAGATCTGATTTAGATTTAATGTATCTATCTTTTGGGTCTCTAGGTCTGTTCATGAAAGCAAACAAAAACAAAAAGAAAATCCACCATTGGGTTTGGGGGAACCTTCTATAGCAGATGCACAGGTTCTTACCTCTCGTCTTAAAGTTCCCTCGCCACCAAACTAATGCTAAGGTTTAGAAATGATCTAATTCCTAACTATTTCCTACCTTGAGACAACTCTCTGTGTTTATTAAGAAGAAACCGACCAAGCAATAACGGACCGGTCAGTTTGACCAGTTTGGTATCAAAATTGTATCAATATTCCCGGTTCAATACCAGACACCGAACTGGGTTGAAGTCTTAGTTGATTTGTCCAGTCATCCTCTTAGTTGGTTTAGTGGTTCGATATCGACTCGGTCTGGTTTTCAAAACTAGATATACTCAACAAGCATTAATATTCCAACAAGTTTTATTCGGGATATTACAGTGGTATCAAAGATGGTGATCTACCCAGCCTGTGATTTCTCAAGGAATTGATGCCCTGGAAATCTAGAGGACGTGGGGGAAAACCCATCCTAGGATCAGAGTCATTAGAAGAAGCAGAAGGAGTTATGGGGGATCATAATGAGGATAAGACTTTACAACTGTTAGAAACCATAGCCAATGGGAAACAACAATTGGCCAAAGCACAAGATCAATTAACAAAACTCATGACACATTCTTTATTGACAGCCAAGTAAATCAAAACCATGGAGGTGTCAATGGGAACCATGCATAGGCTAGCCACAAAGGAGGTAGGGCTCCTGAAGGTAGTAATACCTATGTTTCAGCACATAGTGTCTTACATATAGGAAGCAGGAGGGTACCTAGACCGTTGTTACCACCATTTCTTGAGGAGAAGCCTATAGGAGCACAGGGACAACCGAATCTAGTTGACAAGGTCTCTAACTACTTCAGAGAGTATCATGTGCTAGGAGAGGAGGTCCAAGTAGAGATGTCTTATAATGAATGCAACCTTAGGATGAGGAACATGCCTAAAATAGCGCAAAACTAATAGAATTATGATCTTCAGATAGGGAAGTTGAAGGTACCATCCTTTGATGGATCAACTAAGAACATAGCCAAAGCATGGGTACAGAAGTTGGACACTTATTTCTAGCTTAACCCGATGATAGAGGTAGAGGAAAACAAGTTTTCCATGCTACACTTGGATAGAGAGGCTCATGAGTGGTGGTACCATGGACTATTAACATTGGGGAACTTCATATGAGGATTTCACCCAAAGGCTGATGGACATATTTGATAGGAAGGATCCTAAGATCCACTTCAAGGAGTTGATGCAACTAAGGTAGATAGGTACACAAAAGGCATACATCACAGAGTTTCAGAGGATGGTAGTCATGGTGACTGAAATTTCTCATAAGCGATTGGTGATGTTATTCATTGAGGTATTAGTTGAACCATTGAGAGGTTGGGTGAAGGCCTTCCATCCAATTACACTATGGGATGTGGTCATGAAGACCCAGGACATGGAATACACTGTAGTCAAGAAAGAACTCGTGAAACCCTTTATTCCAAAAAAGGGTTAGGTGATGAAGCTTCCCTAAAAAACATGGGCGGGGAAGGATAGGATGGATGAGGAGACTCAAAGAGAGTCGAGGAGGAAGAAGCTCTGCTATAATTGCAAGAAACCCTGGGAACTGGGTCATCGATGTATGGGAAAAGGTAAATTCCACTATATTGAGGTAATTTCCAATGAGGAGGATGATGGTGATGATGAGATAGTCCACTTATAAGATAGTGGACAGAGCAGTGGTGATCCACCACACCTTGATACTACAAAGTAGACACCATTGTAGGAGATCACCAAGGGAGTGACCATGTCTACACTTTCAAGAGTCCCCAAATATTAGACCTTCAGGGTCAAAGGCATTCTACGAGGGTAGAAAGTTACAATGTTTATTGATGGTGGGGCCACTCACAACTTCATTGGTGCATCACTTGTCACCAGGAGACACGTCCTTGCAGAGGACTTTGAGGGATTCAACGTGGTAGTAGAAAACAGGTACAACATGACGTATACTCAAAGTATCAAAGGATTAGATGTGACATTGGGCAACTATACATTGATCGATGACTTTTATGTCGTGGATTTGATTGACACCCATGTGGTGTTAGGGATTCAATGGTTGTACTCATTGGTATACATCCATATGAACTATCAGGACATGAGGATGGACTTCAAGGAAAAAGGTGGTCAACGAAATATCCTGAGAGGTATGTCGATAGGTTCTCCCAAGATCATGTCTAACCAATGAATGGAGGCCCATTTTAGACATGGGGATGTGGCTTGCACAACAGAGTGCTTGATCACCATGGAGAAGCCATCACAAGATCACCTATCATGTGGACATACATGCATTGATTGGAAATCGTGATAAGGTATTCAAACCACTACCAATAGGGAGGCCACCTAACAAGGGCTTTGAGGATGTCATTGAATTAGAGGAGGGGGGAAAACCTATGATCACCACAACATATAAACATCTGAAGAATTTTAAGGATGAGATAGATAAGGCCATACAAGAGTTGTTGGAGATGGGACACATCCGGCCTAGCTTTAGTCCCTTCACTTCTTCAGTAGTACTGGTAAAGAAGAAGGATGGAACGATGAGGATGTGCATCAACTATAGGCCATTTAAAAATAAGACCATCAGCAACCGGTACTGAATACCCCATGGGCCATATCGATGAGTTGATGGATCAAATACATGGGGAAATGTACTTCTCGAATATTGATCTTCAATCGGGGTACCATCAGATCATGGTTAGAGAGGAGGACATCCATAAGACAACATTCAGATGTCACTATGGGAACTACAAGTTTCTATTCATGCCCTTTGGGCTAACTAATGCACCCTCTAACTTTCATTCATGTATGAACCATATCTTCAACAAGTAGTTGAGGAAGTTCTTACTAGTGTTCTTTGACGATCTACTAATCTACAATATCCGGTGAGGGGATAGGATCGATGTTGATGTAGAACTAACACCCGATAGCTTTCAAGAGAATAAAGTTGAGGGAAACAAAGAAGCTCTATTCTATCTATGATAAGGAGATTTTGGCCATCATGCATGCATTGGCCAAGTTCAGATAGTACCTGGTCAGAGGATGTTTTTTGGTTAGGACTGACCACAACATATTGAGATATTTCTTTGAGCAATAAGACCTGAACAAGAGGCAACAAAAGTGGGTGAGTAAGGTGTAGGAATATGAAATTGACATTGAGTATGTAAAGGGAAATAAGAACATATTTTTTGACGCCCTATCCAGGATACCTACAACCTTATTCATGATAGAGATCTCAACAGATTGTAAGTCCATTTTGTTGGTGGAGTACTCCAAGAATACCTTTTCTTGTGAGCTGATGGAGGGTATTATTCAGGATGATAGGTACAGGGTAGTGGATGAAATCATCTACTAAAAATATAGGATATATCTTGTCCCCGAGTCCACACTCAAGGATAAGATTTTGAGGGCGGTAATGACGCACCACTGGTAGGGAAGCCAGGGTATCTGGAGACCCACATGCAAGTGAGGGAGAGATTCTCTTAGAAGGGTCTCAAGGAGGATGTGCTTCAATATGTGAGAGAGTGCACGACCTGTCAGCAAAACAAATTGGAGCTTACATATCCTGTAGGGTTACTTCAGTCATTATTGATTTCCGAGCAGAAATGGGAAATCATTTCCATGGATTTCATTACAGGGTTACTGAAGGTATAGGGTAGGTATTGTATGTACATGGTGGTGGATAGGTTGACCAAATATGCACACTTATTTTCCATTCCTTTAAATTATAGCACATCTCAGGTGGTGAACATATTCTTTAGGGAGGTGTTCAGACTTCATGGTCTTCCAAGATACATATTTAGTGTCTGTGACAACAATTTTCTCAACACATTGTGGCAGGAGTTCTTTAGGTTATTAGGGACAGAGTTGACACCTAGTACCAACTATCATCCTCAGACAGATG
This sequence comes from Picea glauca, assembly GCA_000966675.3. Taxonomy (NCBI): domain Eukaryota; kingdom Viridiplantae; phylum Streptophyta; class Pinopsida; order Pinales; family Pinaceae; genus Picea; species Picea glauca. Next base: position 104,571 of record JZKD02S1665044.1, read on the forward strand.
GTTAGACCAAGATCGTGAACAAGTGGATTGAGGGATACCTATGAAACTATGTGTTAGGACAACAGAGTTCATAGATGAAGTGTTTGCATCTTGTGGAGCACTACTATAATACCACTTATCACATATCCATCAAGATGAGTCCTTCCAGATCATTGTATGGCTACGATGCCCCAACATTTGTATATTAGGAATTTTGGGAGAGTAGGACCCCCAAGGCCAAAGATTGGTTGCAAGAGAGTCAAAACATATTGAGATTCTTGAGGGACAACTTGCAGGTCACCAAGAATCAATAGAAGTTGTATGAAAACTGACACAATTTGGAGCGTAGCTTTGAGGTTGGGGATTTAGAATTTCTCAGATTGCATCCCTACAGACAGTCTTCGTTGAAGAAGAGTGGTGCAGAAAAATTAAAGCCTCGCTTCTATGGACCATATAGGGTGATCAGGAGAGTCATAGAGGTGGCATATGAGTTGGATTTTCCTAAGGGTAGAAGGATACACAATGTCTTCCATGTGTCTTGACTCAAGAAGGTGTTGGTACAATAGGTCACCCCTTCAACAGATCTTTCTCCTCTAGATGAGAAGGACAATTGGTTCTGACTCTAGAGAGGATTATTAATATCAGAAAGAGGAGGATGAGGAGAAGAGTCATTTGAGAGTACCTGGTCATGTGGAGACGGTTTCCCACATATGATGCCACTTGGGAGAGAGAGAAAATTCTACAACATCCTGATTTGGAGTTGCTTAGGAGCAAGCAATCTCGGGAAGAGAGGATTGTGATGTCCCCTTCCTCTTGATCATAACAAAGGTTGACTCAGTAGTCTATAATTCTCCCATAGGATATATTCAGTAGGGAAAAGGGAGTCACTGGGGTTTATTTAGTGTCACTAAGTTAAAATGTGACAGAATCCTAAAGTGACATTAAATAAAAATAAATAATTAATTACTTAAACATTAAAAAGTAATTTTCAATGTTTAAGTGAGGAAATAAGGTAAGGGTTTGATTTGGTCAAAAGGGAAAGATCTAGAAGGCTCAGAGGAAGAATAAAAGGATGGGTATCCACTCACTTTATCATTATGATTTGATTGATCTTTGTATGGTGCTCTTGGAGCCATTGTTTCATTAGGGTTTAGCAAAACCCTTCCATTGTTAGTCTTGCTTCGGTGGTGCAATACCCACCCTAGTTGGACAAAGAGAGGGAATCCATCTAGGATTTCCATTTAGATCTTCAGTTTGTGGTTATCTTTAGTTATTTCAGAGATTTGTTTGGAGGATTTGTGGGTTGCCTTGGGAGGACCCGTTATCGCACAAATTGTCACTAAGATGGTGAGAACCATGGGAATACCTACCCACTGTCACCTTAGATAGGTACTCTCTTCGCTTTAGAGATGATGAAATCACCTCAAGGGGGGAATCTCGGGTGACCCTAGGGGGATTGATATGGAGGATGGAGAGATAATGAAGGGAACCCCTTAGGTAAATGATAGAGGAAGTTAAATGGATTATAAAAGAGTCTTGTTGAAGGAGAATGGTTTCCAAAGACTTGAGTACCTGCACCAAAGTGTTAGCCCTGTCTGGAACAAGACAAATAATAGTAATACAAGCCTTAGATTGATGGGACAAGAAAGTGAAGCTTTCTGTCCTAAATTACAATAGTAAACAATTGTATATATCATAAATTAAATCAACCATTTACCACAAAAATAACCATAAAAGCATCAAATATTTATTGAGTAATGAAACATTAAACAAGTAGATAAATTCCCAATACTTTGGCACAATCTTTGATGGTGAGTTAGGGATGAAAAAATGATGTTTTCAGATTTTTCAGAGCAGCCAAATGGTTGTAGAAAATATTTTTTACAGCAGCAACTTTTACCCCAAGAAACTAGCCAACAACTTGCCCAACAATAGCCAATATCAAGTAGATAAACAATAGCAACTTGCCAACTATTTTCATCGGTAAAAGAGTGAGAAATTAAGCTTGAAATAGAGAGTTTGCAGCAACCCTAATGGCTATAGCATAAGCTTGTAACAACAGTAATATATCCTTGACCAATCAAAACACCCTAGTGGATCAAGAAAGCTATTAATGCAAATAATTGATTCCACTTCAAACAAATTAAATATCTCATAAAATCACACATTTCAATGTAAGTAATTTATTTATCCAATGGAAAAAATAATTAGTGCCTTTCCAATGGGTTATGGAGTCCTATTTTTAAGGGTAGGTTTGCAAATCCTCTAGGGGTGTAAGCTCTTTTACTCCCTAGAGTATGCAAAACCTAGAAGAGTAAATCTAGGAGGGTGTACGCCCTTGTACTTCTCCTAACAACCCTTGAAAAATGACTTGTCTAATAGAAATTAAAATGAACTTGGTGGAGGGTGTATGATCTTATACTCCTCCAAGGGTTTAAGACATGAATGACTTGAAACAAGAATAAATTACCAACTATTGCAGAAAATTACTTACAAATTTCAATGATATCAAGACAAAACCCTAATTTACCAAGAAATACCATCCAAATGCCAAGACAAACCTCTAGGAAGAGTAGCACACCACTTTAGCTCCACACTAGGTGTGATATCACCCAAAAATATTGCACAAGAGAGAGAAATTTATCTGCCCAAAGAGCCCAAAAATTTCAGCCAAGTATCTCTTCACTCAAGAGAGAGTGAGTTTTGTTAAAAATGAAATGAATTTGATCCTTATTTATAAAAAAACCTCTAAAACATGTTTGTCCACATAAAGTTAAGGTAAACCACAAAATAAGGGGGTCATTCCCCTTTATTTTTCCCCTTTATAAAAAAAAATGGATTTAACCCTAAAAAATGCACTTAAAGAAACCCTAAGGGTGATGCCAACCCCTTCTAGGGTGACATCTTGTCACTTTAGCAAGTCATTGAGCAAGAAAGAGGAAGTCGTTGGGCCTCTTAAGGCCTCCCTCTCATGCACTAGGCTCCTCTCGATGGTGCAAGGGGTCATCCTCATCTCAGGGTGCCAAGTGTCCATCAAATCATCATCACCACCACAAACCCTATCCCTAATCAAGACGTCAAGCCCAAGAAGTGGGTTTGAGGCCTCCAAAGGCAATTCGTTGGGCTAGATAGGGATAGGTGACAACTCCAATGTCTTCTCTCTTTCCTCCAAAGGCAACGTCAAACTTCTTTATTTCCTTCAAAGTTTGGGTTATGGCCATCCAACCTGTGGGATTCCTGCTCCAATGAAGGCCCAAGTTGAGCTTGTTCCTCCAAAATGTCCACCAAGCAAGGTTCTGTAAAGACAAACAAGTGTGCCCTCCAAGGGCCTCAATTAAAATGTATCATGGAAAGTGAAATCACATTTAATACAAGAACCATCTAAGCATGCACATAAAAAACTACCTCATCAAATTAAACAAGTGCTCAAGACCCTATGCAATTTACCAAATTTAGGTATGGGACGGTTAACAAGGTGACCTATTGGGTAACTCAATCCTTAAATCAAGGAGTGTTTCCTAGGTGGAATTTATCTAAGTCATGTGGAGAAGATGAAATGGATGGGGATAAGGCTTTTGGGTATGGGGTTCATGACATATAAGGGTTTGTATTGTCTCTTTTATGGGTGCCTTTGTAGAGGGTGTGTTGCACCTTCATTTTCAATGCATCCTTTTTCCAAGCCCATTTATTTTCCATTAATTAATTAAGGTCCACAATGACTGAGTACTCCCAATGGGTAACACAAATCTTGGGGGCAGTACCACAATTTCACTTGAAGGGAGAGGTACATAGAGTTCCATAAGGATAAAGCAAAGGTTGTAACGCACTTGTGTAGATCCCTCGATAAGTGGGATGTCTATATAATATGAAATTGTTTCTTCCATGTCTTTGATTTTTTAGGAGAAATGTTTCATTGTTCTCAAGACCTCTTTGGTCGAGCATATAGAAGGTTATAGTTTTGGATTTTATCTTTTTCCAGCTACACTCCCTCTCAGCATTCAGCCCCTTCTTTCTTTCTTATTTTACTCATTATTAAAAAAAATATTGCAAGTTGAAATAAAAGTCAACATTATCAAGTGTCATAATGAAATATTCCCTACTTTTACTAGGTATGAACTGTAGAAATCATATGTAACCTTCCATGTCAACCATAGTCAACAAATTTAGCCATATTTAAACATAATCAACCATAGTTAGCTTAGTCAACCATAATAAACTAAGTTAAAAAACATAGTTAATGGCATTCAAACTCAAGCACACTTTTGCAAGTCAATCATATGCAACGAAAATAAATGAAAGTTAACCTTAGGTATCCCATCAAACATAGTCAACCATAATCAACAATAGTCAGTGAAGTCATCCAAGTCAACCATAATCAACAAGAGTCAGTGAAGTCATCCAAGTCAACCATAATCAACAATAGTCAGTGAAGTCATCCAAGTCAACCATAGTCAACCAAAATGAATCAAACTCTACCATAATAAGGACATCCTTATCTCAATTGTAGATTTCAACATCTAACATGCATGGAGAAAAGTTAATAGTTGACTTTTTTCCATTCCCATTGGATGTTGAAATCTGCAATCAAGTTAAGCTCAGGCCCATAATAAACATTTATCCAAGTCAACCTCAATTACCCAAACTCCACTAAAGTTGGAGTCAACCACATTTAGACATGGTCAACCAAAGTCAACTAAAGTCTTCCATATCTAGTAAATTCAACCATGGTCAATTCTAGGAAACATAGTCAACCAATGTTAACCAAAATCAACCACATTGAATCATAGTCAACCATAATCAACGATAATAAGGAAATTCAACTACAATCAAGCAAATTCCACCACAGTCAGTTACAGTTAGCCAAATCAACCACACTAAACCAAAGTCAACTAAAGTCAATCAAGTTAACTTTATTTAGCCATGGTTGACTATGGTTGACTTTCTTAACTATGGTTGACTTAGATTAATATGGTTTACTTACTTGACTAAAGGTTGAATTTCATTGACTTGAATTTATTTTTGGTTGCACGTGGTTGACTTGGGTAAGTGAGCTTGAATTTGATTATTGTTAACTTTGGTTATTGACCATGGTTGACTAGGATAGTCAACCACAATCAATGATTTCATCTAATTCAATCATAATGAACTAAACTCTACCACAATCAACCAAGTCAACCATAGTGAGTGATCATCAACCAAAATCAACTAAGTTAACCAAAGTCAACCACAATCACACAAAATCAACTTAAGTCAATATAGCAAACCACATTCAACCATGGTTATCTAAAGTTAACTAAGGCATTTCATAACCAATGAATTCAACCATATTCAACCTTAGGCAGTGTAGTTAACCAATGTTAACCGAATTCAACTACACTTTATTGTGGTCAATCATAATCAACCATAGTTAACCATAATTAACTATAATAAGGAAAGTCAACTAAAATCAACCAAAGTCTACTAAAGTCCACCATTGTTAACCATAGTTAGTGAAGTCAACCAAACTTAACCAAAGACGACCAAAGTTAGCTAAAGTGAACATAGTCAACCACATTTGACCATGGTCAACAAAAGTTAACTAAAGTCAAGGATAACTAGCTAATTCAACCATAATTAACCCCAGGCATTTAAGTCAACCAATGTCAACCATGATCAACAATAGTCAACCATAGACAACCAAAGTCAACAATAGTGAAACTCAACCACACTTTCCCAAGTCATCCTTAAGTAATAAAACTCAACAAATGTCAACCTCAGTGATTTAAGTAAACCATAATTTCCAAGTCAACTACAACTGGCCACAATCAACCATACTTAGGAAATTCAACCACAGTCAATTAAGGTAAACCATAGTCTTCATAGCAAACCAAAGGAAAGCAAGTCAACTTGAGTCAATAAAATTTAACCATAGTTAGTGACATTAAAACACATTCAACCATAGTGAGCCAACTTAACCAATGTTAACCAAGTCAACCATAGTCAACAAACTCAACCATATTCAATCAAACTCAAGTGAGGTCATCCACAATGACCTCATTGAACCACAATCACTCAAGTCAAATAAATTCAACCATTCACAACCATTGTCAATCCCAAACATCTACAATCAACCCATATCAACTAAAGTCAACCATTGTCAAGCAAATCTCTCTTTTGTTATTATTAGTAGCAATATTATTGTTGTTACTATATTATAATTATAATTATTATTTTTATTGATATTATTACTAGAAATATATTACTATAACAATAATTATTATTAGATTTACACTTTTATTATTCATATTAATCATTTTCATCTTTTTGATTATTATACAAATATAAATAATAATAACCCTCCCCTCATGCAGGTCGTCAACTAGCACAACCACATTAGTGGTGTTCGATAAACATCGGAGGTGAAATTAGTGTTTTCTACTTTTATTAACTAATGTTGCCTATGATATATATCAACCACCATTATCGTGGTTGYGCTAGTTTAAATACTCTTAAAACCCATGGGCATAGATGACCTATAMCAKATATTRAAATTTCTACATTGGCTAGCTATTTTAAAAYTTGGTTAAAYRTYATAGATAATGTTCATTAAAAGAGGTTCAAAAYTCCAAGGCATAGTTCCTCRTTTATGAAACTCAAACTATAACGATGAAACTATGATYTCTTTCAA
>JZKD02S1665044.1:111223-128315 GCA_000966675.3 Picea glauca
TCCAAATTTRATTTGAAAAAAATAAGAATAATTTGAGTATCCTTTATCCCACACCCTGATATTAAGATTGTGAATGCCTCATTTAGAGGCTATGATTAATGGAAATTTGTCTCTAATAATGAACTTGATCTACAAAATGTGTTATGAGTGCACATGCACGTGCATAAATTCATTTACATACCATGTGATTGATGGAAATATACAATGAAGAATAAGAAAGGGTAATGAATTCCAATATATATATATATATATATAGAGAGAGAGAGAGAGAGAGAGAGAGAGAGAGAGAGAGAGAGAGAGATTCCCCATAGCATATAGTTCATTTTTCCTATCACAGAATGAAGATGATGCAATACTAATCATCATAGAAGAAAAGTGAAATTAGTGGATTCGTTAGGTTTCCATTTTTTGCTAATCAAGTTCCAACCTATAAAATAATGGAGGATGCTTTGCATTACCTTTTCAACATCTTGTATTCTATTTAGATTCCCCTTGTCCATGCTGACTAATCCACCTAATAAACATATTTATCAAAGGGTCAAAATTCATGTTCAGAATGAACAATTTGTCATAAGAATTTTATGAATGTCTAAATTTGAATGAATGACGTTTGGGAGAGATTAACCAAGGAAACATAACCACATCATGTCCATGATGGGGGTAGAGCCATGACAACAAGATATTCATACGCCATGACTAAATTAGGATATTTGGATTCGAATATCTGGATATCAAGTTTTCTATATTCTGCATTGCAACATTTTGTACAATTGCTAAGCAAACGCTTAAATATTCTAACATTTAATGTTGTTAATGAACTCTCAATTCCCTACCCTCATGAGGAGTTGAATTTTTCCTTTGCAAATACTCTCAACCATCAAAATTATTTGTTTTTCAAATGATAAGTAATAATTATCTTTGATTTCAATTTTACATTTCATAAAAAATGATCATGTGAAGAATTCATAACTTAAGAACCATTGTTGCATTTTACACTACCAATAGTTTTCCTCTTCACACCATGCAATATATGATTCATATAATCTAAAAATACTTGTGTGAGTTCTTATTACATGTGATCCTACTAGGGTTACACTATTGGATGTTGAGAAAATGACAATATTTGGTCTTATCCTCCTTGTGATTTTGGGTTCCTTTCTGGCTACTCCTTCGGATGTTAGGGAAATGGTTTCTCCTTATTTTTGTTTTGGTTATGAAAAATCCTATGCAATTATTTATTTTTTTATTTTGAATACTTAATGTGGTGATTATTAGATCATTATTGAAATATATATCCACAATAAGCCTAAGAAAAATCATTGTTAAAATGTATTATTTAGAATGATTTCCTTGTGATTACCTGTTAAAACGTATTGTATTTAAATGGTTTCATATAAATTGTGGAAATTCCTCCACTTCCATTAATTGATAATTATATATGCCATATGGCTAGTTTGTATGGGGTCTCCTCGAGCATAGCCCTATGTTGTAGTGTTTCTAACCCACCAATATGTACGCTTTCATTGAACCTTGGGGCTCCTCCATTTGTCCCTCAAATCCCATGGATGTCCCTCCACTCTCCCTTTGTTTAATCAGATCTTTATCCTCTATCAACAACCCCTTCTCTCTTAACCACCCACTAGCTTTTTCTCCTATTTTCCTTAACTTTTCTAATTCTCTTAGTCGAGACTCCTTGGTGCCTCCATTGCTTATTTCCTTTTGCAATGCTCCTCAAATTCATAAATTTCTCTCATCCATCTTAGCCACCATCAATTGGTTATATCAATACCCCTTTCTCTCTCTCTTGGGATTGGGATTCTGAATCCCCCTCCTTTAGGCCTTCATGTTTATTAGCATTTCTACATTCCACCCCTCAACATTGGGCTTACACTTCCATCTCTATCAGGGTAAAGGGTAATATCTCTTCCTATACCAGATTCATCTTCACTTAGGTAGGGAGATCTTTCACTAGTTTACCCCTTGGTTCTCTCAAGAATTGTTCCTTAACTTGGAAGTAGAACTTAATTTTTTCTCCTACAAATTCTACAATATAGGCTTCCAATGTACTCTTGACCCAAAAGTATACAACCCTTATTGCATGGTCATCATAACTCTATAATGTGACTAGGTTTTGGGCATTCCAAGTTATGTTCTTCCATTCTCTCCATTGTCAGTACTTGTGGTTCTCCTTGAGCCTTTGTATCCATTCAAGTAGACTCATAGGAAAATTGACCCAAACTATCTCATAGAGATTACTAAACAACTTGTAGTCTTTAAACTATTACATGGTCCATCTAAGCCAAGGGGCATTTTTTCTAATGAATATATCAATTTATTCATTGAACCAATCATAAATGTCTTTCGTTGTAAGTTGTTTTGTCATTTTGTCACAATCTCCTAACTTTCATTGTTAGGTATAGACAATGAAACCATTTGTTGTGTTGAATTAGTAGAATAAGGTCCACAAGGTTGTCCAACAAAGGGGATGTAATTTAGCACCATTATATCAATCCATGGAAATAGGAAAGGTCGCATGCAAGGTGCATTGCTAAGACATAGGAATATGAGAGAAAGTTGTCAGATGAAATATGTAATCATCTCTAACCTTGTACTTGATAAACATACAATCCATCCAATATATTCACCATCATAGTAATATTATACCATGTATAGAATATATCAATGACAAAGCCATTCATTATACCAAGTAATAATAAATTGTAATAAGGGAACAAAACACAATAAAGGATACACCCTCTAAATAAACCATTAACACCATGAATTTTTTTTGAAATGGGTGGTTCATTCCATCCATATTCAACATAACTAGGATCATCATTACAATATTTACATAACACCAACATAGACACAATAGAATGCCATGTCTCTACTTGATATCTTCTCACTCTACTTTTCACTCTAGGTCTAACTCTTGCTAAGCCCCTTCTAGGTCAAATATTTTACATTTATATAGCCATGCCTTTTGGTGTCAAGGTTCCTTTGGGCCTTTGAATTCCTACTACTGCAGTAAAGGCTATCTATTAGTATGGTATTCCTTGCTTCTCTAGTGTTATGAAGTCTTATGTCAGTTCCCTTCTTAAATCTTAGGTTCTCATCATGATTTTGTGGCTTCTATTTTCCACAACTTTTGCACTCCTTTAGTATTGCCAATTGTTCTTAGTCTAGGTGTTGTAGTTTGAGTTGTGTTGCATGTAAAGTTGACGTCATCGTGCCTTCATCAAATGAAAGGGTCTATAGGGAACAAGGTCTTCACTATGATGAGAGGAGGAAACTTAGACCTTAGGTTTTATAGGACTCTTATAGGGAACATGAGTGATGAAACGAATCTCAAACTAATAGAGACGACCTCTGTTATGCATATTTGGACTACAATTGGGGATAAGGATGCCATTAGTAGTTTTTTAGCATAAGGGATGGGTCTTGGGGCCTTGAACATGGTCTTAGAGGAAACCCTATCCTTGGGACCTAAATGAAATTCCGTACCAACTTCAACGTGAGATCTCAACACTGCCTTTGATGTCTTTTGAGTGATTTTTCTCACTTTTCTATCAAGCCACACATTGAAATTTTGTAAAATCCAAATAATGACCATGAGTCTTTATGGTGGTGTTTTTCCATTAAATTATAAATTTGTTTTATATTCTTTCTTTTATATATTATGTTAGCTATTATTTCTCTCAAATCAATATACAAATGTAGACATAAATACAAATTAATGAACATTTAATCTTTCAATTAGCTAAACTATTAGCACCATTATTATCCTTGTTCATGAACAAGGTCTCAATTATCACACCACAACAAGTTCTTATTTATAAAAACATAGTAAGTTTATCTTTACTAATAAGTTTGTCATGATATCATTTTAAGAAAATCGATTGGATTAGATGAAAAAGTTCTTCTTTTTTTCTAAGGAAAACCTTGCAGAAAAACCCAAGGAATTCTTTCGCAAATTTGTGGATAGCATCCCTAGTAAAATTATCAGCGTTGACTAGAAAAGTTAACCTAGGGAAATTTGAACCAGGCACTTATCGACATGGAACTAGCCAAATTCCTAGTAACATTGCCGAAAATTGATTAAATTAACCCATTGGGGATATTTTTGCAAGGAAAACATCACAGGGAAACCCAAGTGATACTTTCCCACATTAGTGGATGACATCCCTAGCAAACTCGTCAATGTAGAGTGCCTCAACTAAAGAGATAATATATATATATATATATACCTATTTGAAATTTTGAATTTAAACATTTTTCTTTTTTATATTAATAAAACATAATAATATTTCTTTTGAAATTACAATTTAATCTAACATTAATTGTGAATGTTGATTGTAATTATGGAAATAAGTCATGTAAGGAATTACAAACAACATTATAAGAAACTGTGAAAATCTACATACTTTAATTAATTTTGAATTTAAACACATTTTCATTTTTTATATTAATAAAAAAATGTGTTGTCCAAACGTTCTAAGTTTTGGTATTTTTGGTGGGAATCCAAAAATACAAATTTGGGCAAAATCGCAATTTTCTATTGTTTTAATTGCATTTTTGAATGCATAAATGGATTCAACATGTTGAAAATCCCCTAGGACACTCATATAGACTTAACCACTCAAATGTGTAGATCCAACAATTTTTTCATCGAATTTATGATAAAATTAAACCCTAGCCTTGGGACCTTTTGAGCACTCAACACACCCTAAAAAGCCTATGTCAAGTTTTCACTTTTTGGGTACCACTTAATTTTTCACTATCTGAATTCGATTTTTCTTTTGAGAAATGTTTTGTTTTTGCTTGTTCTCTTGACTTTCATCAGTTATTCAGGTTCATGCAACTCTAATAAACCCCATGAATTTAAAAGACTTAGCACTTAAATAAGGAATCAACAGCGAAAACACCTCACCCAATGCGCTCAAAGAATTCAGCTTCGGAAGAAATTAAAGGGTGAAAAGAAACCATTCGGAAAACCTCAGTCGTCGAGCACCGATATTCATCGGTATCGGTGAAAGGAGGTTTTTGTTTCACGACGAGTATCACATACAGAAATCGTTGATAGATGATCCTGTTCGACATTGGTAAGAGGCAAAGAGAGTAAACATTAACAAAGAAAGAAATGATATCGTCGATAGACGATACTCGACGCACTTAGCGAAATCAGAGGAGAACAAATCGCGATGAACATTCAGACCATGCTAAAGGTTTTTCTCCAATCGTCGACTTCCGAAACGTTTCAGCATCGGGGGTTGTGAGGAAGCTAATCCAAAGGAAAACTAGTGATAGGTTTGTCCCTGATCGTCGACCCCCGATACCTTGTCGGCATCGGCAAGTCCAGGTTTTTGTTAGAATGCGCAACTTAAAGAGAGCCTCGACCCCGATTAATACGCATGGATTAGGCTATTTGTCCTCATTGCCACGTGTCTATGCTAGATTGGAGAACCTTACGATCCAGTTTTACCAAGAGTCATTTTTGTTTCCCAAGGTCCACGTCACACCCAGAGTCAATTTTGTCACGACAGCATCGGACGATGAAATCAATCAGTGTCGTAGGTTTTTTTAAAGCAACTCGGAGCACCACTGAGGATGAATTCAGAGTTAAATTGGAGGAAATACGGTTTGTCTGAATAGTCTCGAAAATACGTTCCAAATCAGACAGGAAAAGATATGGACAAAAAAACACAGAAGATACATACGCAAAGAAAGGAAACAATACATCCAACTGCTACAACTAGAATCCTTTCATCAAAAGTTTTAGGACTTTTGCATTAGATTTTGTTCGAGCTCAAATGACATACAATAGACATTGTCTACACTATTTGGTTGGGCGAGGTTTTATTCAAAACTGTCAAGATCTGTGCCACGTCTGAGAATACAAAATTAGAATTAGTTAATCATCTCTCTTCTGCATGCTGGCAAGGTCCGCACGGAATTTCTCTCTGGTTGCTCCACGTTCTCTGACATATTTCACTTTATGTTCTTCCGACGTCCTTTGTGCTTCACGCAACTGCATGATTGTATCATGCGCTTCTCGGAGTTGTCTCTTGAGACACGTCACATTCCCTTCGCGGCCCTGTGATGCTAACACCTCAAGGTCCTTTGCTGCCAACTGTCGTCTTAATTCCTTGTTTTCCTGGTAGAGTTTGACAATGGTGAGTTGTGCCTGTTTCAGCTGCTAATTCGGCTCTCAAATGTTAGCGCCCACAACATCTGTCCTCCTCGTTCTACTCTCGCTATCCTAACTTGTGTCTTCGATAGGCTCTAGCCGAATAATGCGCATAAGTAATTCCTCGGCAATGGATCTTGCGCGTGGCTCGCTTAGGACTTGGGTTTCCCGAGCTTCCTTGTTCTTCCTTGGCCTTATCCTTCTCCGAGGTATCTGTTGTTGGGGAGGAATTCCTTCCAATGTACTTCCTTCTGGCACAACTTCTCCAACTTCGGCCTTCGAAACCTCGGGGATGCTCGCTGCGAGTGAGAACGAATCCTAGTCGCTTTGGGGATTATGCCTGGCACTCCCGCTGCTTTGAGTTCCCCTTCTTATGTTTTGAGGGGTTCCCATGGTGCAAAACGCATTTGGCTTACGCGTGAGAGACTTGGCGAGGGCCCAAGGCGGAAAACTTGATAAATCTTGGCTTGCGAGACGAACTACCAACAATGCATAAACTTGGTTAGTGAAGTAGGATGCATGCAGAACATATAGAATTTATAATACAACGGGAAGTGGGTGGAAACGTGAAAAGGAACACTGAATTCATGGCGAATGGATGTTTTGAAGCGAACTGAAGATTTTATGTGGAACATCTGCGTGACAAGTACGTTCTGGGGCATGTGAGGTACAACCGATAGGAGTTGTAGGGCCTGTGTGATATGAGCATTGTGACTTTTCATTCTTCCAACCTTCATGATGAGTTGATGATGGTTGTTGCACTTGTCGACGTGACTTATGTTCAAGCAACTTGCCTCGCCCTGAGGCACCTAACAACTTCCCTTATGACAGGACCCGACTCTTTTGGAACATACTCGTACTATTAACACATGTTTGACTATGACATCCTTTCCCGACTCTAAGGGCCAACCGACCATTGGCATGACTTCGATTCTCATGTTATTTTGTACCCAATATTTCATGTTGTGGCACACGGACGTAACCCGACTAAGACCCACCCTAACTAGAGAAAAATGACGGCGCTAACGGAAGTAAAGCAAGCAATTCGAAAGATGCAGAGATCCCGTAAGTATCAAACAATCGGGTTTAGAAATCTTTACAGGCATGTACCAGTCTGAATTTTCCATGCTCACACTTTATACATGCATTTTACCCAGTGTTGCTCTATACGTAGATTCTAAAGGATTTTATTTTTTATTGCAGGAAAGATGCCTCCGAGTATTGGGCAAAAAATGGCCCGGGAACCTCATCAGGAGATTCAAGAAAAATGGGCCAAGTGCGAGAGGAGATGGATAAAAATCAACAAGGCCATGAAGGATATCGGACTCCCCGAGTTTGGCATTCCTGTGGACTTTGTCGACATATTCAAATTGCACATCGAGCAAGACTCAGCATGGGCCAAAGAAATAGCAAAGGTGGTATACATGGCGCCAGGGCAGGTGCGGAAGTTTATGGAACACCCGATCGAAGCTCGAGCTATGTTGCAACAGTTAAGTGTCAGTCTAGTCAAGTATCAGACACATGCGGTAGAGATAAGAGAGATTTACGCGGCCCTGATGGAACAACATAGATTCCCATACACCAACACCTGCAAGGAGTTGGTCATCAAGTGGTCGGAGTACAAGAAGATTCACCCCTTTAAAGTGATATCTTGAGATGACTCTTAGACAAACTGATAGGAGACAACTCCACGTGGCGAATTTTGTTTTACTCATCTACACTTTAGCCGTTATTTTTAGTTAATTTTATGTTATAAATAGGAGCATCAACCAATTAGTGAATGGTCGATGGTGGTTGCAACAAACTCTCATTTTTTTGTTTTGTTAAGAATTATTTTGGAGCTACCTTTAATTGAAAAGTCCTTCTAGACCAGAGACAAGTTTATGTTTTCATCAAATGCATGTATGATTGGATGTGGAGAAGAACTATTTCCTATCTCGTCTCATGAATGGATGCAATAATGAGTAAGAGATATTAAATCTATTGATAAGTTATCTGATGCAATTCTTTACAGTTCTTTCTTTAATGATGAAAATAAATCTTTATGTTATTGTGTGATGGATGATTAGAGTTAAGTGAATTATTTTACTTTCCATTGTTTATCACATGCATGTTTTCTTCTGATAATTTGTATCTCAGTCAGAAATTGCAATACTTACACAATTAACGTATTAGTACTAGGCCTGTGGTAGATGATCGTTGTCTGCATGCTTGAGTAAAGGGTTTTCCCAAGCTTAACCTCTTCTCCAATAGTTTAGTTTGTTCCCACTTTGTCACCTAGTTGGCTTATACCGGCTTTATCTTATATCAATCCTACCTAAGAGAAAATACAAAAAAGAGAACGTATGAACCGAAGGAGAAAGCCTTCACAAGAAAACATAAAGCCCATTGATTATTTCGGTCGGATCGCAAGATCTGGAGAACCATTCCACCATTAAACGTTGCAGAGTCTAATTGGGCCTTGGTGGCGGGTTTGGTTCCTGTTGTTGAGTTAATGGGATTTAGGACCTAAATGAAATTCCCTACCAGCTTCAACATGAGATCTCAACATTGTCTTTGATGTCTTTTGAGTGATTTTTCTCACTTTTCCATCAAACCATAAGTTGAAATTTTTTAAATCCAAATAATGACCTCGAGTCTTTATGGTGATTTTTTTCCATTAAATCATAAATTTATTTTATACTCTTTCTTTTAAATATTATGTTAGCTATTATTTGTATCAATTCATATACAAATGTAGACATAAATGCAAAGTAAAGAAAATTTCTTCCACATTTGTTGTAGAATCTTTCAATAAGCTCAACTCTCAACGCAATTATTATCCTTGTTCATGAACAAGGTCACAATTATCACACTAGAACAAGTTCTTATTTATATAAATGTAGTAATTTTAGCTTTGCTAATAAGTTTGTCATGATATCATTTTAAGAAAATGCATTGGATTAGATGAAAAATTTATTTTTTCTAAGGAAAACCTTGCAGAAAAACCCAAGGAATGCTTTCTCAAATTCGTGGATGGCATCCCTAGTAAAATTATCAGCGTAGACTAGTGCACTTAACCTAGGGAAATTTGAACCAAGCACTTATCGATAGGGAACTAACCAAATGCCTAGTAACATTTCCGACATCTGATTGAGTTGACCCCTTGGAGATTTTTTTGCAAGAAAAACATCACAGGGAAACCCAAGTGATACTTTCCCACATTAGTGGATGGAATCCCTAGAAAACTCGTCAATGTAGAGTGCTTCACTATAGCATCCTAATTATCTAAGCAAAGAAAAGTTCACAATTACAACCTATGTAGTGTAAAATTTGTAGTGTTCAACCAATAATTTTCAAATTTATAGTCTTAAAATACCATGAGTTATATCTCATTAATCAAAATGGGCATTGTTAAAAAATATCTTAAATGTCAACCTTAATTATATTTCATTAATAATTAAAGGTCATTCATGATCCAAATTATTCCAACAATTACAATTACTTCACCAAGACTCCTTAAATGTCAATGTAATGTAAGATATATAAGTGACGCTTCTAATATACAACTCAAATAATATAATCACCTAAATTATAACTCACGATTAGTACACCAAATGGTCATGACTAAAGGTTTGTTCCTTATACTAATCCTATATTTTAATTACATTAAACATATATTATTATTATTATTATTATTTAAATCACTATTTCACTCAAGTAATATAATCACCTAAATTATAACTCGCGATTAGTGCACCAAATGATCATGACTAAAAGTTTGTTCCTTATACTAATCTTATATTTTAAATTACATTAAACATATTATTATTATTATTAAAAGCACTAATTCCTTTATTTATTACATCAAGCGCAATATAATTTAGTTTCAATGATAACTATTAATTTAACCAATTATCTTTTCTTGCTATATATTCTATCGCTTTATATTTATTATACTTTCTTAATCAAGCATTCATTATATAGTGTATTTCTTACCTTACTAGGCTGATAATATTACAATTTTACGCATTTGTAATAATAAAGTGGAACGTAAAAGTTCCAACTTAAATCATTGACTCACAAATAAATGATTTAGTGTTCTGATTTGTGCTTACATCTAATCATCGAAACCTAATCCCACGCTTATACAATGTTATCAAAATCGTGTCAGTAATTAGTACAAAAATACATAAATTCATATCTATTGTCCAGAACCAAAGTGACCCTCGACATCTCACTTACAGTGGACATAAGTCCTGGTGGTGAACAAAATTTATTGAATGTATTACAATTGACATAAACGTCACTAGTTCTCAACAACGAATTGCACAATTTCTCCGAACAAGTCAACCTCTCCTTGTAGTAAGATGATTTTGAAACATTCACTTTAAACAAGAGACAAGGGACATGAGTCAAGATCCTCGAGCGTTAAAACGCGACATAATCTAATATTTTGAATATTCTTGTCCAAAGGAAATGTGAGTCTATTATTGGTTAACTTCCAAGGGTTATCATCAAAGTAATATTAATTGAATTACTTCAAAAAGTAAAAGCAATGTAATATAACATATCACATTGAAACTTATTAAAATAATGACTAGTTTAATAATAATTCGGTGTTCCAGGAATTTAAGCATTTACAATACCCCAATGAGATAAGAAAATCCTAAGTTCAAGACTGGAAAGTGATACTCAATCTCGGATTATAGTAGCCTCTCACAAACTATGGTTTGAACCCGTGGAATCGTTGCTTGAATTTGAAGAATGAAAGAAGGTAAGACACATTCAGTATCAATTACAACTCTCCTATGACACCACTAACTCAACTCCTTGGGAGACACGCTGAAGATAAAGTTAATGGTGCAAGACTACGGCTAATTTCTACAATAACCAGAAAACTAATAACCAACACCCAAACTATGAAAATTTTCCATTCCACTGATGTGAAGAATAAAATGCTACAATTAATTACAGTTACTCGTGATCTTCAATGTTGTTCTACATATATATATATATTAATAAAAAATAATAATAATTCTTTTAAAATTACAATTTAATCTAACATTAATTTTAACATTAATTTTGAATGTTGTTTGTAATTATGGAAATAAACATTGTAAGGAATTACTTACAACATTATAAGACTATGTGAAAATCTACATACTTTAATTAATTTTTAATTTAAACACTTTTTCATTTTTCATTTTCATTTTTTATATTAATAAAAAAATGGGTTGTCCAAAAGTTCTAAGTTTTGGTATTTTTGGTCGGATTCCGACAATATAAATTTGGGAAAAATTGCAATTTTTTATTATTTCAATTGCATTTCTGAATGCATAAATGGATTCAAAATGCTGAAAATCCCCTCAAACACTCAGATTATACAGACTTAACCACTCAAATGTACATATCCAACAATGTTTTTGTTAGATTTCGGATGAAATTAAACGAATAATATCCCGAGAAAAGAACCAAAACCTAAAAAGTTTAAACTAAAAAAATAATAATAATTTATTTAAGATTACAATTTAATCAAACATTAATGAAAAATGTCAAAAAAACTCTTTATTCATTATACACCTATCTTAAATTTTATCATTATATCTTTATTCATTATACATGATTTTAAATTTTATCATTATATAAGGATTTTGAATTTTATTTAAATTTAAATTTAAATTTTATCATTATATCTTTCTTCATCATACAATGATTTTAAATTTTATAATTATATAAGGATTTTAAATTCTATTAAAATTTAAATTACACTATTTGTATGGTTCCCATTACTAAACCGCAATATTTATTAGAGAGAAATTATAAAAAAAAATCAATAAAAATTACAAACCCACAAAACACAAGTATTTAACACAATATTAATTAATTAAATTACAAAACATAAATTCGGGTTCAGGTTGCCTCCCAACATTCATTTGCTTTGTGTTGTTATCATTGCCCTTGCCAACTAAGTAAAGTGAGTATTCAACAGTTAGAGGTCAATATCATCTTCATTGATTAAAAATAAAAACAAAAATATGAAATGTATGAATTTAGTAGGAACTCCTAAAATAAGGTCGGACTCCACAAAAACCATAAGACCAAAACTCCTAAAATAAATTTTGAGAATAAAATTTGAAGTGAACCTTAAAGTCACAGAAAAAGCAGTGCAAATTTTGTAGTTTAGGTTTTTTTTCTCAACGGAAAATTTTCTAGTGGAATGAGAGGGTGCAGCCTAAGAAAAATCAACCCAACCGTAACATCTTGGTCGATCATGAATATAAAACGTTCATCATTTCACTGCTTATCATTTCCGCGCTCTCCCTTTCCTGCAGTGTAGTGGTAACGTTGTGGTGTGGAGCGCTCCTAGTCATTTTTTGTTTTGTGTGATTATGAATGTGAATGTTTTGTGTGTTTGTTTGTATGTCTGTGGGTCTCTATGTTGTGTAGTTCTTTGTGGTGGCTTGTTGTGTGTTAGCAGTGTGATGGGGGAGAGAGAACCAACATTCATACATTTGCAGGTGCATGTTTGGATGATCAAACGATGGGGTGAGTAATGAGATTCGTTTGTTTCAGTACGTCCTCGTTGGATTCATTAAATTTTGTATGATATTATTGATGGGATGGATGGGATTTTGATTTCGATGATTAATTTCCTTATATGATTACTTTCCATATGCTTCGCATTTTCGTGTGTTATGTGTTTTTTTGAATTGATGGGTTTTATTGTACAAGATGATATGGGTTTTATTGAAATGATGGGTTTTGTGCGTTATGGGTTTTTATTGAATGAATGTTTAGATTAGCGGTGAATGGTACAAGAAGCTTGAATACGTAGCCACCTTTACAGAAAGGCATAGAAGGTACATATCCCTCTCTATAAACATGTATTTATTTGCACTGTACGATGCTTTTGTTATCTTTGAACATGTGATGTGCTTGCATGAATGTGATAGATGTATGAATATGAATATGAATTCTAGTGGTGTTGGCCATATGAATGGGATGTGTCTTTGTTTTGTTGTGTGTTATTAGTGTAATGGGAGAGCAAGAGAGTTGGATAAGACCAACACTCATACATATTACAGGGGTCGGTGGCCACCCAAATCAAACATGTTTCGATGATCAGATTTGTTTGTTTCCTTACCTAGTCCTTTCGTCCGCATTTTGTTGCATTCTAGGTTTTATTTGGAATGGTTGGTTTGATTTTACAGAGAATAAATGTTGGTAGCAGTGAATGTTACAAAGACGGTATAGCCATTTTATCGTAAAGACACAAAAGGTACATCTCCATCTTTAATCTTTGTGATGTATGTACTTCAATGTTCCTGGAACACGTCCCTATTTCATAAGACATCTTGTACATAATATGATGATTTTTAAAATTTAAATATCTATTAATATTTTTGTCGAAGTGTTTTGTTGGTCTGTGGTTTACAGAGTTGAGATGACGTGGTGGATTTAAGTGACTTGAGGTGAGGCTTGTAGACGCGTTTTTATTGTTGGTACACCCAGCCTTCCCTTAGCCTTCGCCTCTAGGCAGTATGTTCACTTCTGTGGAAGTAATAGAGATCATGGCAGAACCCTATTGTTGAGGTTTGGATAATAAACCCTTAGAATATATTTTTCTATAAATAGATCTTTAAAGAAATATGATATATTTCTCTTTTCCATTTTTCAAGTTTTAAATTATTTTGATGCCTATCCACCCATTATTGAGATGTCGTGGTGGAGTTAAGTGACATGAGGTGAGTCGTGTAGAAGTGTTTTCATTGTAGGTACAACCAGCCTCCCCTTAGCCTTCGCCTGTAAGCAACTAAATATTCAAGTTTGTGGAAGTAACAAATATCTTGGCGAAGCTTATTACCCAAGTTTGGGTAATAAACCCTTAGAAGATATTTTTCTATAAATAGATCTTTGAAGAAATATGATATTTCTCTTTTCATTTTCAAAGTTTTAAATTATTTTGTTTCCCATCAACCCATTACTTCTACCTCAATTCCCCATCCCAATTATTAGGATATGAGATTGGACAACCATTTATTAAAATGAATTTGATTCATCTTTTTAAACCATAAATTTTGGCTTTCAACTTTATTCAATTACAAAATGAATTAATCTGAATAAGGTCATTTATGTCTTATGTGAGTTGTATTTTTTGTTATATTTTTGTGTAAGTGAAGGAATTCATGGATGGACGCTCTACACCCGGTTTCATGGATGGATGCTCTACACACGTTTTTAGTAAGATTTATTTGTATGACAAGTTTTCATTCATGTAATTTTAGCTTCTAACAATAAATTATATATAAGTGTTGTGACTGATACTGGGTTTGGTTTGTTTGCAGGTTATGTAATTTTCTCTTATAACGATAATTCTATATAAGTTCTGTGACTGAGATTGGGTTTGGTTTGTTTGCAGGTTATGTAATTTTAGATTATAATAATAATTATATATAAGTGATGTGACCGAGATTGGGTTTGGTTTGTTTGCAAGTTAAATAAATGAGATGGAATGGAGGAGAAAGAAAAACAATGAATATTATATCAATCTTTTCATATTATTTTATGTGGACTTTGCTTGTGTTATGTGGTTGTACAACCCTACATCTCATTGAACTCATGTAGGTAGGTGAGTACACATTTTTCCATTTTGTTTAAATGACCTAATCTAATTAGTGTGCTTCACATTATTGTTAATGAGATTTATATTAGACCCTGCATTAGCTAATTGGAGCATTTATAGAGTTTCCTTTCTTTAATAGTTTTGTTTTCTACCAATGTCACCAGGTATTGAGAACAAATATACAATGGACCATGGCAACATTAACAAGATATGTGGACTCTCCATGCTTAGAGAGGTGTGACTCTTCCTTTGTCAAATCCCTCCTCTCCATTCCTTATGTGGTTGTACAACCCTATGTCTCATTGAACTCATGCAGGTAGGGGATGCACACATTTTGCCTTTTTGTTTAAATGACCTAATCTAATTAGTGTGCTTCACATTATTGTTAGTGAGATTTATATTAGACTATACATTCGCTGATTGGAGCATCGATAGGGTTGCCTTAATTTAATAATTATGTTTTATGCCAATGTGACTAGGTATTGAGAACAAATATACAATGGGCCAAGGAAACATTAAGAAGGCATATGTACTCTCCATGCTTAGAGAGTTAAGACTCTTCCTTTGTCAAATCCCTCCTCTCCATTCCTTTTTTCCCAGAACAAACTATAAACACTATATTGCTATTATAACCATGTTGTAGATTTCTTAACATATTACCACTATAGCCACGTTGTAGAATTATTTACTTTAAAAAATTGTTCATTTGATTATTTTATAGAGATCATCAAATTTTTAAACTCGTAAATTGAATTTGTGTTAATTACTTTAAAAATTTGTTTGTTGGATTAGTTTATAGAGATCATCAGATTTTTAAACTCGTAAATTTAATTTGTGTTAATGGCTATCACCGGGTATTGAGAAAAAATATACAATGGGCCATGGAAACATTAAGAAGGCATATGGATTCTCCATTCTTAGAGAGGTATGACTCTACCTTTGTCAAATCCCTCCTCTCCATTCCTTTTTTCCTAGAACAAACTATAAAATGCTATATTGCTATTATAACCATGTTGTAGATTTCTTAACATATTACCACTATATCCATGTTGTAGACTTCTTTACATTAAAAACTTGTTTGTTTGATTAGTTTATAGAGATCATCATATTTTTAAACTCATAAATTTAATTTGTGCTAATGGTTATTTTAGTCGTGTCACGATTGCACTCTATAGTTAATAGCAAATGCTTATCCTTTGTAGTTAATGCATGCACCCTTTGTAGACTTCTTCTGCATATTTGATCTTTTTTGTGGGTTTATGTGGTCATACATCATAGTTTTACAACAATTATTTTGTGCATTGCAGGAAAATACTCTATCTTGCAAAAAATAATAGTAATTAGACCTTTTACACTAATACTTAGCGTTATGTCAAATACTTGGGATCATTAATGGTAGTTAGATAATGTATTATTTAGTTCATGGCACACCTTTGATGTAGGTTCCTTCGAAACTTGACAGAGCTCAACACACTCTTGAAAATGACCTATAGTAGCCTCCTTCATTGAGATTCCCTCGCAATGCCTACCCATGAGACCTCATTGTGTGTTGCTCCCACACAGATTCTTACATAGGATCTCATAGTGCACCTGCCATGGCCCTCCAAAAGCACATTTTGGGAGGAGACCTCTCTTCTTTGCTAGTTTTCATGGGGAAATTACTTTTGTTTTGCAAAATGAAATCAATGAACTTGTAGGAAACAAATAGTTGTTGAGCTCACTAGTTATAATGGGTTAAGGAATTGATTTTGTTTGTATTTTGTTTTGTGATCAGGAATGTGCTAGAATCACTCTACCTTTCCTTTTTTTTTTTTACTTCCATACATTAGCTTAAATAGTCCAAGTAAGGTTGAATGAGAGGAATCAGGTAAATACACCATTTTATTTTCTTCTCTATGGCATATAAAAGACACATGAGGCGAGAAATAGAACCTCTTGAAACAAGAGTTAGATAAATAGACATGAGTGATAGTCAACCAACCTTCTTTTCACCCATGCTTTGAGTTGATTTTACACCACACCTCTTGCAATGCATAGGCTCACTTAAAACTTTACATAGCCAAACACATAATCCTTCCTCAAGACTTTCCCTTGCTTTGGATGCACCCATAGGACCTACTTATGCATTCCTCTCACACAATCACTAAAATAATGAGATCATTGCACACCCCTTTTAAGGACCTCCTGTTGAACCTTTTGGGACCAATGAAGCTTTACTTGGTGTACAATTGCTTGAGGATATGATTGCATGTCTTGATGGATGAACTTATTTCCCTTGATTTGGACTTGAGTTTAGTACA
>JZKD02S1665044.1:130248-141786 GCA_000966675.3 Picea glauca
GTTGCATCACCCTACCTTTTCACCAATGTGTCCCCCTTGTCTCCCAAGTAATCCTAAATTTCAATTGGGAACATTCTCGTATCTCTTCAATCCTCTATATCTCCTCTGTAGATTACAAAGTGACTTTTTCCTAGGGATTTGTTTGTTGGCCCATTTTCCTTTACTTTTTTTCTAGAAATTGGGCATGATTCTCTTTAGTTTAGGGCTCCTTTTCCCTTGATCCTTCAACTCCTCTTTGGCGCCTTTGATGCTTCACCTACTATTCTACACAGTTTTGTTGGCACATTTTCCTTGCCCCTTTTTTCTATAATTTTGGCATGACTCTTTTTAATTTAGGGTTCATTTTCCTTTGATCCTTCAACTCCTCTCAGGTGTCCTTGATGATTCACCTGTGATTCCAGAAAATATTTCTCTGAAAAGTTCCGTCCACCCACTCATTCCCTTCTCTCTTTGGCTAAATTGTCCCATAACAAGTCTCAAGCTAGTTCATCCTTTTGATGTCTTTCCATGGGATCATTCAACTATTTGTTAGTTGGATCTAGTACTTTTCCATGGGGGGGTGCACCTTCTTACTCCCTTTTAGTTTTCCTTTTGTGGGTGATTTCTCCTCCCCACCCTCCCCCTCTTTCCTTTCTAGATTCCATCACCCTGCCTTTTCATCAATGTGTGCCCCTTGTCTCCCAACTAATCCTAAATTTCAATTGGTGAAAATTCTCATATCTCTATCTCCTCTC
Source organism: Picea glauca (assembly GCA_000966675.3). Lineage (NCBI taxonomy): Eukaryota > Viridiplantae > Streptophyta > Pinopsida > Pinales > Pinaceae > Picea > Picea glauca. The sequence goes on from JZKD02S1665044.1 coordinate 130,983, forward strand.
TTGATTATGTATTGGATTCTATTGGTGTAATGTCCCCATTTTTGGATTCACTTATGTTACAGAGTGGGATACCCGCAAGAGTAGCCAATTGGGGGTGATAGTGAGCTCAACAGGTATTGAGGAGTTTTATGGGGTTTGACTCACATTATTCATAATATTTCATCATTAGGATCCATTCCGCACAACTCTTCCTTGGTTTTGTTGTATTTCGACGATTTTCGTAATTTTGAGTTATTATTGAGCATATTTTAATTAAATTCACTAAGGATGTCATTTTGGGCATAATATGTGAAGAAACAACTTGGTGTAATAGTTCATCAGAATCAAAAGGAAGATCACTACAAGATAAGATGATGAAAAGTGATTTTCAGTGGCTGGAGAAGCCATAAGGACAAATTAATCACTTTTTAGAGGAAAAAAAGGTGAATTAATTAATAAAGTGATTTTATGAAGGAATATTAAAAGCAAAGTAAAAGTCATTTGGAGAGAAAAGGTGAACAAGGGTATACAAGAGAGTTATGGACTTCTATTATGGAATTATGTTGAATGATATTTTGATGTCTGGCTTCTTAGCTAGAGGGTCCATGGTACTTGGGGGTTTTGAGGATTTTGACTGAATAAACCCTAGAGATCAACAAGAGAGTGAAATATTCTCCTATTCTTGATCCAAGATTGGCCAAGGAGGTGAAATATTCCTCACTCACCATTCTACATTAGTTCATAACTACTTCAACCATCAATTTTGGCAAAGGGGCGCACCAATGAGGGTTTTCAGCAGGTTGGGGCGCACCAGTTGAGGAGAATAGGTTCGATTTACCTTAGGGAGGCTAGATATTTAGTAGATATTATTCATGGAATGGTTGATACCACCATAAAGTCTTTTTGCATCAGTGTATGAGGGTATTCTATATTCATTCTCTTATCTAGTGGGGACGTATTTCTCTTCAGGAGGGCACACTGTTCATAGTAGATCTATTGATTTGGAGTGTGGGATCACTCCCAACAACTAGGAGATTCATCACATGAGTTATCTATCACCCGATCTATAGTTTTGCAGTTGGTTTTAGTGATTTTTAGCCTAAAGAAGAGGAGGCCAAATTCTTAGTTTGCTTCATCCAGAGAGAGCACACTTTGCTAGAAGAGACACCACTTACAACAATGGAAAGAGTTGGGTCTTGGAGATCTTTCGTATTCAACTTGGGAAGACTCTTGGTAGATCATATATTCTTCTTTCTATTGTACTTTGGAGGCATTATCATCCACACTCATTATTCTGCTATCTGTGGTCCAGATCTGCTCTACTATTGTATGGACGTTATCTATCTTTGATAAATAAAATTAGATCTAAGGTATTTGTGGCTATTTCTTGTATTTCATCTTGTTGTGTATATATTGATGTCATGTTCCTATGATTTAAGTGTTGTAAAATTATACAAGAACCATCATAATAAACCCTATCACAACTTAAGAATACAAATCAACAAACTGTTTGACAAAATACCACAACTAGAAAACATAAAAACTTTAAATTTTCCAAGCAAAACCACTTGGGAACATTACAGTGGTATCAAAGCGAAGGTCCCTCCCAGCCCAAGGGTCTTCATGAAGGAGAAATGGATTTTTTAGAGGAGATTATATATTGTGATATGGAATATCAATCTCTTAGTGAGACATTCAGAGCTCAGGTAACATTCCAACAGTTTGTATCCATCAAAAATCCTAGGTGGAGTAAAGATGATATTGCATTATGGGCTAAGAAGATTGAAGAAGTCAATTATTGGAGAAGAAAAGCAGAGGAAAGCAGAGCCAAAACAGTCATGAAAGTGGATACATCACCACCAGCTAGTGGATTGAAGGGAGCATAGATTGAGTATACAACCATTAGGAGAAGGGAACTTTGCTACAGTTTCAAAGAGCCTTGGGAGCTAGACCACAGATGTAGGGGTAACGAGAGAGTGCATTACATTGAGGTGCACTACGACAATGATGAGGAAGATGTGTATGAGGATGCGGCCTTAGATGCCTCATTAGAGTAGTCCCATGACTTGCGTGCATCTGATGGACAGTTGGAGAGTCAGGATGATAGTGCATGTGCTTTAGTTTCTCAATCCGACAATGTTGAGGACTCAACACCTCACCATAGTAGTGATACTTGTGAGGATCCAGCCGTGGCAACACCTAGGCATGAGGAACATTAGAGATTGGTTTATTCACCTTTAGGTGTTGATATGAGGTCATGCGTGGGGGATAATGATCCTCCTATGGAGTTGAGCATGACACATTCCTTATCTTCCCAGTCACCTATGCTAGACATGACAAATGAGGATATCAATGGCATTCCAGATGTAGTAGAAGAGCCTTGTGTAGTGATTGAACATAAGCGAAATGAGGATCTGTAGGCCCAGGAGGAGAGGCATGAATTGGATCCAGATGAATATATACATACCTATCAGTATGGGGAGAGTGAGTCACCTCTTTTGGAGATTCCATTGATAGATCAGGTTGTGGAGACAAACAGATCGATGGGATACTTACTTCCAGGTCCGGTCTACAGTGACGAGGATGCTTTCCTTATTTGTCGAAATGACCATATCACATGTATGGATGCATCTGTATGGGATTTAGGTGCAGATGATATTAGTAGGGTGAGCGCACAGAAGGATACAACTGCACATATAGGATACAGGGCAGTTTGGATTGAGGTAGAAATATATGATGATGTACAATGGCATATAGGGGGATTCAATGACATAGTGGAAAGTGGACAGTACGTTGCTTTATCTCTTGAGGAGTGTATTGATGAGGACATTAGTAGTGGGAGTCATGAGGTAACACCTCAGTAGGACAGATATCAAGAGTCACAACATTTGGTAGGACATCTAAGGGTCAGAGAGGACATGATCATGAAATCCATTCAACACATTGATGATACACATGCATTGGTAGCAGAGTATTGTTGGAGGTCCTATATGGCACATGATAGTTCATATGGGGATATTTCCATTGATGACTTCCAGACACTTAGGGAGAGAGTGACTGTGATGAGGACCGACTACCAGTAGTTGTTGATGGATAAAGATTACCTTTTGGAGGTTGGAGAGATGTATCATAGGGCGTTGAAGAAGGAGACTGAGGTGGACCGACTCACTCATGAGTTGTTAAGCACACAAGAATTATTGAAAGGCACACAGACAATCCTTCAAGAATCAGAGTCCAGACTAAAGGTGCTCCTTAAGGAGGGTAGTCAAGGATCCACTACATATATCTCAGCAGAGAGTCAGGTATATAATTCATCTACATCACTAGAGGATGTTGGTGGTTTGTTAAAGGAACACCACTTGATGGAGGAGAGTGATGGATACCTAGGACCATTGATGATTATGGAGAGATGTGACCATGAGACACTTCAGGATGTTCATGTGTCACAGGGACCACCATTCATCAGGACCTATGAGACAGTTGGTCCTACACATACACATGGGGATTCCAAAGCCAGGGGTAGATATGAGGACACGTCCATTTGGGTTCCAAGATTAGTTGACATCCATGTAGAGGTTGACCCAACAATACACTCAGGATACATGATGATGCAGGAGGATACAGGAGCTTGCATGGGTATACAAGAGACATACTTGGTGGAGCATGGAGATTTATCTAGAGAGAGGTCCTCTCCCTTACAACAACACTTGAATCTGAGAGATTACCTTCCCAGTAGAATCAATCATTTGAGTGATGATAGGGGGAGTGTGATTGACCATCAGTATGTGGAGTCACCTATCGTTGTACATGATGGCATGAGATTGGTCTGGAGTCCAGGCGAGTATTCACCATGGGTATCGGTGGATGAGTTTTTGGTCAAGCCTTTGGGATTGACCAATGCATATGATACTTCCTATTCCTACATATAGTTGCAGGCATTTTTGTTAGCCTTCCCTGATACTTTCATTATATACAACAACATTGGGGAAGATATCCAGTTGCATGGGACATGGAGAGTTATTAGACAGAGACCTCTTGATAGGGGATACTCCATTACATGTTGCAGGATAGGGGAGATTCACCCGAGACATTCAGATGAGGCCTTGGGCATGATGGAGAGTATATTCAGCCATGGGACAGAGGATATTGTATAGGTGGATATGGGTTTAGAGTCTCATCGGGATGAGGACGAGTAACATAGTAGGATCGATGCTTCTGATGAGGACTATGAGGTCAGTTGGAAGTATGTATGGTCACAAGAGGCATCGACAGAGATCTTGAGGACCCATCGGGAGTTCAAAGAAATATTCTCCTAGGAGGATCTAGAGGATGATGTCAGGAGGCATATGGGAGCATGCTTGGTATGTTAGCATCATGAGACATGGCATGATTCCTTATCCACCCTTATTTCAGTGATGATTTGGGAGAGTATGCTAGCTTCTCTCGACCCTGGTGTACTAGATTTATATAGTAGGGATGACATCGTAGAGATATTTCCTGAGTATGGGATCCCGTAGTGTAATTTCCCCCACCTCCTGATAATAGGTTGTGAGAGACTTAGTAGTCTAGTTTTCCCCACTAGACTATAGTCTCATGAGTCATGGGGACCAAGAAACCCAAAGTACCCATCGAAGCATAATGTTATAATTTAAAGGTGACTTTGGGAGAGAAAAGGTAAAGTAAGTGGAGGAAAAGACCACATGAGGAAAAACAAAGAGTTAACCTTAGGAGGTGGAAAACCAACTCAATGGAGAAATAGATCAGGGGTATAAAAGGAAAACGAGGGCACATCTCTCATTATTCTAGATTATTATTACTTTTGCATCTTAAGCTATAGAGCCAAAGACGTTTTGAGGGTTTTGGGGATAACAAACCCTAGAGATCATCTTAGTGGTGAAATATCCCACCTATCCTGGTCCAAGCTTGATCATGGAGGTGCAATATTCCTCCCCCACCATTCTACAACATTATACAGGTTACTCAGTCAGTGAAGAGAGAAGGAATGCGCAGTTTCTGAGGTTTTCCAGCAGGAGGGCGCACTGGTTGAAGGAAAGATTTTCGATCTGGATAGAGGAAGGGGTTTTGGTGACCAAAACCTATTGGGATCTGATTGATAGGCCTTGGAAACCTTGCTTATGCCATTTTTTAGGAGTCTTCTTCAGTATATGATTTATCTAGAGCTTGGCACGATTTCTAGAGGAGGAGGGCGCACTGCATCAGAGAGATTCCTTCATTTGGAGTGTCACAACACCTCCATTCAGCTTGAGACTTTTCCCAAGGGTTTGTAATCTCCTGATCTACTATTCTACCAATTTTAGAGGGTTTTGGAGGCCTAGAGGAGGGAGGCCAAAATCTTGGTGATCTATAACTACAGAGAAGTGTGCAACTCAGCCAGGGAGAGGGTTTCCAGCTATCAGAGGGAAAGACATTAATCTTGTCCTTGTCTCAGGTTTATTGTGGTGCCTTTGGAGGCTATTCTCTTTAGTTTTGGAGCTTGTTGGAGCAGTTATTATTCCAGCTTGATTATTCTTCTTGTATTCTTCAAGATCTGCAGATCTATTGTATCATGATCACCATATTATCTAAATAAAGGTCAGATCTGAAGTTGTTGGCTCTATATTGATATTCATTGCTTGTATCTTGTCATTTTCTTATGTTATATGCTCAAATCTATATATCCATTCTATAATATTCTAAGAATACACCTTCAATGCACAACTTGATGAAGTAAACCTGCATAACACATTGAAACAATAAAATAAATAGTTAAACAATCCTTGGTTCCGGGCAAAAATCAGCTTCAGAACATTACAATGGTATCAAAGTGTTAAATCCTCCCATCTTGTGGGGATCAGTGCATGCAAAAGTTCAGTGGTATCTATATGGGAAGGCACAGAAGATAGACAGGTGAACCAGAGCAAGAAATGGAAGGTTCAGGTGAGGATACTGAGCCACAGGTTTTAGTAGGTATAGCAAAGGATCTGAAAAGATCCATAGACAATACACAATTTACACTTGAGAACCATATACAGGAGACCCAGGAAACAATGCGCAGGGGACAAGTTGAAATGAAGGAGACCTTGGAAAAAATAAATGCTAACCAGGAAAACATTGTGCAACTTCTAATGCAGATGACCCATGGTGGGAATGGCCCAAACATTTATGCAAACAAGGAAGCCAGTGGTTCTCGTGGGGTAACTAGACCTTATCATGAGCAGGATCTTCACTACCATACATAGGGACGTAGTTTTGGAGGGGGGACTTCCAGGGGGCCAACGCACAATAGAGTTACCCCTAGATCCTATATTCTTACATTCTTGGATGGCCAACCATATGATACCACTTCAATGAAATAGAAGACAACTTTGGGGAATATGCCAGGGAATATGAAGAATTGAGTGCAGGACTCAAGAGACAAGTTACATTGGACCAATATTGTGGTATCAAGTTAAGGGGTAAACCCAAAAACTATCATAGGAACAACCATGATTTGGAGCGCAAGGCAAGTAAGATGGAGATTCCATACTTTGATGGGTCTTCCAAGGTGACTGTGCAAGCTTGGGTGCAGAAGTTAGATACCTATTTACAGCTTAACCCCATGAGGGAGATGGATGCCATCAAGTTTTCCACCATTTACTTGGAGGGCAAAGATCATGACTGGTGGTATCATGGTTTGGATACCTTAGGTCATAACCAAATTACTGCTTACAGATAATTCACTCATAGAATTATTGACAAGTTTGATTAGGGAGATCCAGAGCTACATTTCAGGGAGCTCACACAACTCAGGAAAACTGGGTCACCAAAGATCTATATAGAGGAGTTTCAGACGGTAGTTGTAATGGTGCCGGATGTGTCTCAAGCAAGACTAATGATTATCTTTATTGAGGGGTTCATGGAACCCCTAAGGGGTTGGGTCAAGGATTTTAAGCCTTCCAAGTTACAGGAGGCCAATAGAGGACTAGGGACTTGATGGGATCTGCAACAAAAACTAAATTTTCCCCTAGACCACCCATAAACCAAGGGGGAAGAGATCAAAGGGGGTTTAACAGAGGAAAAGGCAGGATGGATGATCCTACTAGGAGGGAATTGAGGAGGAAGCAACTATGCTTCACATGCAAGGAACATTGGGATCCAGGGCACAAATGCATGGGTAAAGGAAAGGCTCATTATATTGAAGTGATTTCTGATGATGAGGAGGAAGAATATTTCGGCCACATCCAGAACATGTAAGCAAATCCACCTAGGTTGGACTCTATAGAGAATGAAGAAGAGGAAGAAGCAAGTTTCAGCCTTGCAGCAAACAAGAAGGTTACAATATCCTCCATCAGTGGGGTGCCTAAATTCAACACCTTCAGGAGTGCTTCAGGGACAAAAGGTTTCAGTACTCATTGATAGGGGAGCTTCACACAACTTCATTGATTCGGCCTTATTGAAAATAAGGCATATACCTACAGTTGAGTTTGAAGGATTTCATGTGGAGGTGGCAGGGGGGCGCACCATGCCTTGTGACAGGTATATTCCAGGAATGAAACTTACTTTAGGAAGGCATAACTTGGCACAAGATTTTTATGTGATGGACCTACTAGATACTAACATCATCTTGGGAGTTCAGTGGCTTAGTACATTGGGGCCTATTGCCACCAACTACAAAACCATGGAGATGTCCTTCATTGAAGAGAATGGAAAAGAGGTGATACTCAGAGGGATGAAAGGTAATACACCTAGAGTGGTGACAACAAAGTGCATGGAGGTCATTTTTAGGAGAGAAGATATTGTATATGCAACATAATGCAAAATATCAATTCAGGTGGATAAGAAGGGACATCCTCATTACTCTCAAGACATTCATAAAATCATTGACAGTTACATCAAGGTTTTTGAACCTATTCCTCCAGGAGAACCACCAGATAGGGGGTTTTAGCATATTATAGAATTGGAAGAAGGAGAAAAACCTATCATTACAACTCCTTATAGACACCCAAAAAAGTATAAGGACGAAATTGAAAAGGCTATCAAAGAACTCTTGGACATGGGCCACATTAGACCAAGTTCTAGTTCTTTTGCATCTTTAGTAGTATTGGTAAAGAAGAAAGATGGGACTATGTGCATGTGCATTGAGTACATGGCATTAAACAAAAAGACTATAAAGAACAGGTACCCCATCCCTATGATATATGAGCTATTGGATGAGCTTCATGGTGCTCTCTACTTCACCAAAATAGACTTGCGCTATGGCTATCATCAGATCAAATTGAGGGAGCAAGATGTGCCCAAAACAACCTTCAAATGTCATTATGGTCACTATGATTTTTTGGTTATTCCCTTTGGGCTAACTAATGCGCCATCCACCTTCCAATCTTGCATGAATCATGTCTTCAACAAGCAATTGAGGAAGTTCCTCTTAGTCTTCTCTGATGACTTGTTGTTTTATAGCAAAACTTGGGAGGATCATCTTCAACATGTAGATAAGATCTTGGGCATCATGGAGGGGCAATCTTTATATTCCCAAAAATTCCAAATGTGAATTTGGGATGACACAAGTTCTTTATTTGGGACATATCATTGGAGTGAAAGGAGTACAAGGGCACCAAGAAAAGGTACAATCCATACTTCATTGGCCAACACCCAAGACTCGTACTGAGTTGAAGGGATTCCTTGGCATCTGTTGTTACTATAAGAGGTTTGTCAAAGGCTTATCCCAACTTTGCGCACCCTTGACAGATTTGACCAGAAAAGGCGAATTTAAATGGAATCAAGAGGCTCAAATGACTTTTGACAAAATGAAGAAGGTAATGAGCACTTGTCCGACACTTTCTTTACCAAATTTTTCACAACCCTTCATATTGGAGTGTGATGTCTTAGGTGAGGGCGTTGGAGCAGTACTTATGTAGAATAGGCACCCCATTGCCTATGAGAGCCAAAAAATGAGGGGCTATGAAATGTTATACACCATTTATGATAAAGATATGCTAGCCATCATGCATGCATTGGATAAATTCAGACAATGCTTAGTTGGGGCCAAATTTGTTGTGAGGATAGATCACAATAGCCTCAAGTACTTTTTGGACCAAAAGGACCTAAATGAAAGACAACAAAAATGGGTTAGCGATCCAAGCCTATGACTTTGACATTGAATTTGTAAAAGGGAAAAATAATGTGATGGTTGATGCTTTATCCAAAAGACCTTAAGTCTATGCCATTACAGATAATTCAGTTGATTAGAAGGCACATCTTTTGGTGGAATAATAAAAAAATAGGTTTTCTTTTGAATTCATGGAGGGGCAGGTACACGATGATAACTTCAAGATTGTGGATGACATCATATACCACAAGGGCCAAATCTTATTGGTTCCCGAGTCAACATTCAAAACATGAGTATTACAGGCATGTCATGATTCACCATTGGCAAGGCATCACGGGTTTGTCAAAACATACCGGCAGGTAAGGGAGAGATTCACATGGAAGGGCATGGAAGAGGATGTGATGCACCATATCAAGGAATGCTCCACTTGTCAAGAGAACAAGGATGAACACACCCATCCAATATGTTTATTGCAACCACTCCCTATTCCAGAGCATAAACGAAAAAGTATATTGATGGATTTCATCACGACATTGCCCAAGGTCTAGGGAAAGGATTGCATCTTTGTGGTTGTGGATATATTAACCAAATTTGCCCATTTCTTCACCATTGCCACAGATTACAATGCTTCACAGGTTGCAGATTTGTTCTTCCGAGAGATCTTCAGGTTGCATGGTTTACCCAAAACCATAGTGAGTGATAGGGACAATAGGTTCATGAGCACCTTCTGGCAGGAGTTATCCAGGTTGATAGGTACGACCTTAACCCCCAGTACTAGCTATCACCCTCAAACTGATGGCCAAACCGAGATAGTCAACAAGTGGGTTGAAGGCTACCTTCGAAATTATGTTTCATGGCAATAGAAGGCATGGGTTAAGTGGCTACATTTAGGTGAGTATTGTTACAACACCACCTACCACATGTCTATTGGTATGTCACCTTTCAAGGCCTTATACAACTATGATCCACTCACCTTTGTGGAGATTGTCTTCGATGACAATAGAGATTCTATGGTACAGGATTGGATCTAGCAGAGTCAAGATATACTTAGAGAGCTTAAAGACCACCTGCAAAGGGTGCAAAATCAACAAAAGGTACAAGCAGATAAACACAGAGTGGAGCACACATTTGAGGTTGGTGACCTGGTATACTTAAGGCTCCAACCCTACAGACAAGCATCTATTAAGAGGAGTGGTGCAGAAAAGATCCAAAATCGCTTATTTGGGCCATACAAGGTAAAAACAGAGGTAGTTTCCATGGCATATGAGCTTGATCTACCCCTAGGAAGAAAGGTACACAATGTCTTTCATGTATCTTGTTTAAAAAGAGCCATATGGAAACACATCATTCATATTGAGGTACTACCTCCCTTGGATGAGGAGGGACAATTGACATTGATACTAAAGGAAGTGTTAGAAGTAAGGGAGAAGAGGCTAAGGAAGAGGAACATCAGGGAATACTTGATGAAATGGAAGAACTTACCTATAGAAGATGCTACTTGGGAAAATGAACAGGTTCTTCAGAAGGCAGGATCATAATTTCTTTTGGGCAAGCAATTTCCAGTAGGGGAGACTGTAATGTCCCCCACCTCTTGATAAGAGGTTGTGAGAGACTTAGTAGTCTAGTTGTCCCCATTAGACTATAGTCTCATGAGTCGTGGGGACTAAGAAATCCAAAGTACCCATCGAAGCACAATGTTATAATTTAAAGGTGACTTTGGGAGAGAAAAGGTAAAGTAAG
>JZKD02S1665055.1:7493-27449 GCA_000966675.3 Picea glauca
TACTTCTTCATTGTTCACCCTATGATATTCACACGCAGAGAACTCTCCGCGCTCTCCATATTTTAGCTGGCCTCAGACTTTCCCTTGCACCCAGACTTTGGTATACCCTCCTCTTTCATTTCACCTCACCCATTTTGGAGTTTTTCACTTATGATTTTTCCTCCTTAGTGATCTACTTTTGGAAGGCATTTTTGCTTCCAGTTGGAGCCAACTTACCTGTTAGCGATTCCATTCTTTTTGTTTCTCCATAATTCAAGGTTCAACAGTAACGCACCCGTTCAGGACCTTTAATTGGTATTTATTAAGCGGGTTTAGTTGTAAGTTGTTTACTTCGACGTTGAGGAGAATCTGCCCAAGCTTGTGCTCGCTCTCTTAATCTGTAAGGACAGTCACCCTTCCCGTCAGGCCCGCGAAACCCTGTCCTTCTAACCTCGCTTTCTCTATGAGAGACGGATGCCTTACCTTTACGAGAGAGGACTCCCTGATACAATTCTTGGTTTCCTTTTTACCTTGATGATTGGGACGGTGAACTTCTTGATAAAAACGCTGGGCGATTATAAAAAAAATAAAAAAAAGATCGTTTTCCTTTTTCATCTCTATTATGTTTAAAAGTTAAATTCTAATGTTTAGTTGTTCGTCAATATTACAAAGATGGGATTGTCAATGCTATAACATCCTATTAAAAACATTTTAAATTAAAAAATATATATATAATTCGTCCCCACTAGTAGCACTCACAATTATGGTTTCTACATCTATTATGGCAATCCACAATTCTTGGAAAATGAATATTGCACTTCGAGAATAATATGAGAATCTTCTTCTACAATGAAAATATTGTCTATGGTAATAGTATAAACTTGAAGAATGCCAACTAGAAGATTTGCGTGTATATTTTCAATTTCTTCCATTTAAATTAAGTCAGTCTAATATTTTATGTTTAATGCGATTTCAGCTTTAATGTCTTAAAATTTATTCCAGACAATTTCCCTTCCTTGCGCGCCGTGAATAGCCAGAATCACTTGTAATTTTTAATCCTGTGGCAGTTAAATACAATTTGATTACCAACGTTTGATGCTCCAAATCCAGTGGACTGTCACGAAATTAAATCATGTAGCAGCAATCGCAGTTTAACGCACACTTTCCTTGCTGCCATTATTCCAGTGGGACCGCACACGATTTTATTCCTATAGCAAGCAAAAGAACAGTGTTGATACCAACGGTTCTCTTGTTGCTTCTCCAGTGTTGAAATCTCGTAGACTTCCTCATATTGGGGTTTCCATCAGATGTGGACTGCCTCATATCGACGGTTCTTCCCACGATTGAACAACTATATTCCATGACTATCATTCATTACATTAGTGGTTTCAATTACCTATAAACCATACATTACAAAGTGGTTTTTAGACCACCACAAAATTTAACAAACTATGGGGAATGTGTGACTCATTAGACTTACATCAGGTACATACACTTTCATCTCAACATAGGAAATCTAGCATTTATACAATCAAAAGACTAAGACCATCATTAATACATTATCCAAGAACCATTAAACTTCTCAAGGATGTCATACATCATGGATTTATTGTATCTACATATCAAATCACACAAACTTTTAATTATATCTTGTTTTGTTTACTTCTTATTCTTCACACTTATGTTGCTTCATTTCTCATGCTTTGTTTTGTTTTTCTTTTGCTGCTTCTTTATTTTGCTTTTCTTACATTCGTTTTTATGTCCTTTCTTCTCGCCTCTTTCTTCTTTTTATTCATGCATAAGATTCCTTCTATTTCAACTTCCATGGAATCAGAGTATATTTCTTCTTTCACTTTGTTGTGGGTTCCTTCTGAACCCTTTAACTAACTATCCATAGTCATGCTCCTCTTTGTTTTTGTGAGCTTTTCCATGCTCACTATGAGCTGCAAATAACCTTTTCTATGCAATACCTCACCAAGCTCCTCTCATGAACTTGGCCTTTCGGTATTCCTAGTACCTTTTCCAGGAACCTTTTGAGATTCCTCAACTCTTCAACTGCCATAGTTGTAGGATTCTACACTTTATCACTTCCTCTCAAGATCTTCACTTGCTCCTTTCTCTAGAAAACTCTATCCATATTTGCAAGTGTGGATTTGTCTTAACAACTTCTACCCAACAACAGTTGGAAGTTGTTCCTCTTTTTGTTACAACTTCTCTTGTTGTAGGGTTTCTGCCATAAATTATCTTTCCTCTTTAAGTCATCTTTATGAAGTATTCATCATTATTCTTTCCATTGTTTTGTCTTGTTGAAGTCCGCTTCAAGTATCATTTTTCTTTTTTCACACCTACAATTACATTCTTACAAAAATATGTTTCTCATTGGAGTTGATCAATGTCCAACAAGACATATTAATTTTTCCATTAATGTTGATTCTTCATCTCCTAATAATGTCTCGTACTTGCAAAAAAAACAAAAAACTTGTTCAATGTCGAAATGGTGAGTTTCAACTGAGACTCAAACTCGTACTCAATTTAATACAAACAATAACGTGACTTTTCTTTTATCCTGATATCCAATAATGGAAATTGACTATATCTCTTTCAATTTTGACATTGGTAATGACATAACTAGAATCGATCACTCTCACCTGGAGTCCATAATTTTAACTTAATAGAATTCATCTTGAATTAAACTTTTAACTTTAATATTGGGTGCCAGGTACCACTGATCATGCACCCATCCTTCTTGATGACTTTTCATGACTAATCCTTTACTTGACTTTTCCATGACCTTTCACTTGCAATTTGAATCAAATTCTCTTTGATAACACAAAAAAGCTCATAACCATTCCACACACCTTTAATGCATTCTCTATGACACTCCATAGACTTCACTTCAACTCATGACAAATTTTCCAATGTGTCAAACTCTTCAACTTTGACTCCTTAATTTGATTTGATAGTGTTGACCCCTTATATAAAAACACATATTGATCAACATTGTCAACACAAAAGACTTCATATCATAGATTTAGCTTAATCTCTTCTCATACTCATAATCTTGACTACCCAACTTTCACTGAACTCATTACATCAATAAACTCTCAATTTTCATGACTAGCACATGTACGTGTACATATTATGTGTCTAAAAATTTGAAACAAATAATAAAATGGCATATACCTTTATAATGATATTTTCCACTTTCAAGTACGTCTCTTTCTTGATGTGCTCTCAATGCTTCTATTAACCTCATTGTTTCACACAACTTTATTTCCACTTCCTTTTTTACTTTATGGGTGATGTCCATCGTTGAACACCCATTTATTTTTGTTGAAGGATTGATTGGAATGTTTTTGTTATCATGAGAGTTGTACGAGAATTTTCACTATGCATTAGATTTTCCAAATCAATTTGATACTACTTCTTGTTATTTATTTGACTTCCCCGTTCATTTAGCCATACCTATATTACACAATTAAAACATAAACCCTAATCCACAAAATTAATGACAAGGAAATCAAACCCATGAGCTCATTGACGGAAAGATGCAAGATTGATCAGATACTGGAGCTCCGTCAGGATTTCCCATGTCAAACAATTTCCCAACATGTCAAGGGACTATAATTTGATGCAGTTAGAAATAAAGGGTCAGACTGTGCCACCGAGACTGAAGCTTGCCAACGTGAGCTTGAAAAACCCTCTCGTTATTTTAGGTCATGTCTCCAGTGCTATTTATCTTCATTATGGTCTATCTAACATCCACGAATTTTGCAGTCGTCTTGGTATCCAACAGACAACAATAAGGAATCTCATTCTAATTCCTTTGAACCTGAAAGAAAACTATGTATAGCAAATCCCCTAACACTTCACATTGTTAATTAACAGAACAAGATATCACGGGAAGGCTGACAATATTAGAAACATTTACCCACTCACCGAGAACCTTTTTTTAATCCAGGAATGATGCTTGCTTTACTGTTGGATCAACATAAACTTGTTCTTAAGATAATGGGAATGTTGGCTATGAAATCTTCTTTCGAGCTATACTAATTGGTTCTTGACAAAATGAAAAGAAAAGAATACAGAAAAAGAGTAGGGCAAAAATAATATTCAGTATATTGAGTATATAGCAAAAAACAAAAGGCTGAGCTAAATAGGCTCAAGCAAATCAAGAACATCAAGAAACAATTGTACAGCTGGTAGCGTACAATCATACTGTTGAGGTTACATATATATTTAACACTCCCTCTTAAACTCAACAGTTATAAACATCAGCATTGATAATTCCCATGTTTTTTCTCTGAAAATAAGAAATGGATTGTCCTAGTGGCTTTGTAAAAATATATGCGAGCCGATTTCAAGAGCCACATAATTGAAGTGCTATGTCACCATTATTGACTAGCTCACATATGAAGTGAAAACGAGTGTCAATATGCTTGATTTTCTTGTGAAACACATGATTTTTGGATAGAGGAATTGTTGAGGTGTTGTCACAGAAGATAAGAGTTGTCTCATTTTCTGTATGTGACATATCTTTCAATATTCTTCTCATCCACACATCTTGATATGAAGTTGAGGTAGCAACGACATACTCTGCCTCTACAAAAGATATTGAGACTATGGGTTGCTTCTTCGACACCCAAGAAATCATGTTCGTGCCCAGGTGAAAAGCATGTCCTGAGGTGATTTTCTTGGCATCTAGGTTTCCTGCAAAGTCATTGTTTGTGTAACCAGAGAGATGATTATCATCAAACTGAGTGTACCATAAGCCAAAATTGAGAATGCATGCACCATATCTAAGAATCCTTTTCGCATCTTCCAGTGATAATCTTTGGAGGATTCCATGAACCTAGAAACAAGGTTGGTTGCATACATAATATCAGGTCTAGTTGCTTTAAGATACAACAAAATGCCTACTAAAACTTTGTATAGGGTAGGGTCCACTGTAGGGCCTTCATCTTTCTTGCTCAATTTTGTGCCTAGGGGTATAGAAGTTTATGCTGGATTGCAGTCTTCCATTAATTACCTTTTGATGATGTTTGTTGCATACTTTTGTTGATAGACAAAAATGCCTTTGGTTGATTGATCAACCTCAATCCCCAAAAAATATTTCATTATGCCAAGATCTGTCATCTCAAATTCAAATTGCACGGCATTTTTAAAACTGGTTAACTCAAAATTTTCAGTATATATCATGTCGTCAACATATAAACATACAATCAACATTTTATTATGTTGATCTATTTTGGTGTATAAAGTTGGCTCATTTTGGCTTCTGTTGAAACCACTTTTGATCAAGTGTCAATTCTATTGTACCAATATCTTGGAGCTTTCTTTAAGCCACACAGGGCTTTCTTCAACCGATACACTTTGGTTGACTGCTCTTTTAATTCAAATCTAGGTGGTTGGTCCACATATACATCTTCTTATAAGACACCATTTAGGAAAGATGACTTGACATCCATCTGGTATACTTTCCATTGGTGTTTAGCTGTTATGGCTAAGAGAGTCCTTACAGTGTCTAATATTTCTAATGGATAAAAAGTTTCACCATCATCAGTACATGGTTGTTGTGAGAATCCTTTGGCAACCAATCTTGCCTTTTGTTTTTCAATCTACCCCTTTTAATTCAGTTTAGTTTTGTAAACCCACTTGACACCAATGTTTTTCTTGTGTCTGGGTAGATCAACAAGATCCTGTTTCTTGTTCTTGTTCTTGGCTCATGGATTGAACCCAATGTGGCTCCTTAGATGCCTCTTTAAAGGATGTAGGTTGACATGAAATTAATGCAAAAAGATTGTGTTGTTCAATGTCATCCAACTGCTGATGGATTTCTCTCAAACTTTGAGTTCTCTTATTTTGAAGTTCAGAGGAGTTATCCTGAGAATTTTCAGAATGTCCTTGTACCTGCAGCCTTGGAAGGGTAGGTTGAGGTATTGGTTGTCCCGAGTTTTCTACATTTTTAGGAATGGGTAGCAATGGATTTTGACTGTCCATTGGGTGATTTTCAGACTCGTTCCAGAATTGATTTTCCATAAATTTTACATCTCTGCTGAGAATCAATTTTTTTGATATTGAATTGTAGAGCCTATAGGTTATTGATGTTTCCTTGTACCCAGTAAAGATACATTTCTCACTTCTATCATCCAATTTCTTCCTTAATTCAGAAAGGATGTGAGCATATGCTATGCATCCAAATGTCCTGAAATGTGCAACATTTAGCTTTGTCCCACTCCATGCTTCTTGAGGGACCATCATCTTGAGATTGGTGGTTGGAGATATATTCAGGAGATAAGTTGAGCATGCTACTGCTTCAGCCCAAACGGTATTTGACATACATTTCTCTTTGAGTAGGCTTCTTGCCATGTTCATTATTGTCTGATTTTTCCTTTCAGCCACTCCATTCTGTTGGGGAGTATACTTGGTTGTAGTTTGCATGATGATGCCTTTTGATTTGCAAAAATTTGCAAATTATTTGGACTTGTATTCTCCTCCTCCATTTGACCTGAGTGATTTTACATATTTTCCACTCTGTTTTTCATCTTCAGCTTTGAATTCTTTGAATTTTTCAAAGGTTTCAAACGCGTGTCTAAGAAAATAGATCCAAATTTTCCTGCTAAAGTCATCAATAAATGTTAGAAAATAAATGCTACCACCTATTGAATCTGTTTTCATTTGTCCATGGAGGTCAGTGTGGACTAGCTCTAGGTGTTGTTTGGCTTGAGTGGAGGACTGTGGAAAACTAGTTCTCTTATGTTTTGCAAGATTGCAAGACTCACATGGGGGATTTTCCTCTTTAAAAATAGGGAGACCTTTGACCATGGAATGATTCTATAGAAGACTTAGACTCTGAAAAGGTAGATGTCCAAATATTGTATGTCAAACCATAGTTTCATTGGGGATGAATGCACTTTGTGCATATGATTGGATCAGATTTGTAGTTCTAAGGGTCAAGGAAAATATCCTATTCTAAGTCATATGGATTTCAGAAATCAATTTTCTGCTGGGGGTTTTAACATATATCCTACATGATGCTCCTTCAAAAAGTACCTTATATCCATGTTCAATTAGTTATCCTAAACTTAACAGATTATGTGTCAGATCTGGAACATGATAGACATTATGTATGTGTTTCTTTACATTTTGTTTAGTAAGAATAGGAACAATTCCTTTTCCTTGAAATTTGACTAAAGAATCATTTCCAAGTGTAATATCAGATGAAATTGAAGAATCAATGCATGAGAGTAAATCTTTGTTACATGTCATGTGGTTGTTGCAACCACTGTCCAACAACCAAATATCGTTAGGTTGTTCTTCAGTCTTGTGGCATGAGAGAAACATACCATCTGAGTTTTCTCCTTCATGATGTGAGATATGTGCTCTGCTTGAGATTTGATATGATTTGTTATTCCTACATTCAGATTCATAGTGCCCATACTTTTTGCAATAATAGCATTGTATGCTGGATTTGTCATTTGATCTTCTCGCTCTACCTCTTTGAGGCTGGAAATTCTGATTATGGTTCTGTTGTCTGTGACCTTCGAAATTTTGAGTCGGGTTCTATTTTCTATGGACTTCACTTGAGTGGTGGTTACTTGGACTGATCCCTCTTCCTCAGTGACCTCTGACTCTTCCTCTGCCTCTCCATATGCTGAAGGAGAATTGATTCTTGAAGGCATTGGTTGTTGACTCATCAGCTATATGAAGTCTAGTCTCATGTGTCAATAGAGAACTCATTAATTCATCTGTTGAAAAATTTGACAGATCCTTGGATTCAAGGATGGCTATAACAATTGTTAGGACCCATAAATGTCCCTTTTTCACTATATCTTTTTCTCATTCAACCTTATCATTTCTATGCTAAATGCCTACTATAATGTTTGATAAGACCCTTTTTCCCAAGGTATGAATCATTGATCTTACTTTTATATTCTTATTTACTTAACATGTTTGATTGGTAGCGTTTCTCATATTTTACCCATGAATGTGCACCTAATGATCAAAATGTGTAGAACATCCAAGTCTTAAAGAAATATTGTTGTTGTTACAACAACTATTATAGCCTTTCACTAGTTCTACATGTTATTACACGACTACAACAACTCCACACCTTTCCTGGAAGACTGTTACACATGCTGCAACAGATGCCCACCGATCCTAGAAGTTGTTACACCTGCTGCAACAGATGCCCACTGATCCTAGAAGCTGGTATATCATTCAAATCTGAATCCTGAAGACCGATCCTCAAGGTTGTTACACATTTTGGCTCATGCTGTTGATCAAGATTCTTTTTCCAAATTTTGTGAAGATGACAGATCTTTTGTATCATACGAACAACTTGAGAATCTCAGATTCTCAAGGTTGTTCTTAGTTTTTTTAAACTGAATGACTCTGTCTTTAAATAACAAATCTTTTGTAATCATTGGTACCAAATATTATCTATGGAACAGAGAGTGAAGTGAAGCATATTGTATCTGAACATTTTTTGCGAGTTAATAAAGAATTGAATTGAGTTTTTTTAACCTATTGTAGTCTCTTTTGAGTGGATTCAGTGAGAAGGAAAGAGCCCACCTTCCTCACATACTCCCCTTTGTTTTGAGTTTTAGATTAACTTCTTTGAATTGGATGATTTATTTGTTTAACATTTCTAGAATACATTTGTTGTTACATATCAGTTCCTTTGTTTTAATGCGCATCAGTGTGTCTCATAAGAGTTAGAATCAATTGTTGAATAATGCTGGAGAATTGCTTTCCCTTTTCTGCATTAGATTAAATCCTTGTTTCAAGCAAAAGAAAATAAAAGTGTGAATTACTTTCTGCAAATTAAGTAGACTTCCTTTCAACAATTAGCATAGAATTTCCTTTTGCAAGAGTCAAATAGAAAATTAGAATAGATTAGATAATCCAGGATTCTTATACACTCATCAAATTATATTTCAATTCTGCAGCAGTAGATTAGAACTACAGTTGTGTCACCAAATTTTGTTAGTGTTCATCTTTTCAACTCTGTTTCTTTATTACTGCAACTTGATTAGTGTTTTATTTCATAATCTAGCATAGACCGTCGACAATTATCTTACAATAACAAAAATTCCATGGGTTTAACAATTCATATTGAACACCTTAATTATCTATTTATTTAGACAAATAAAGTGCCCAACATTTTGGCGTCGTTGCCGGGGAAGAATACTAATGTGCTTACAAGAATCTATAATTATCTTCCTGGAAGATAATTATAGATTATTGTAAGCACATTAGTTTTCTTTTCTTAGGAATGAGTAGACTGCATGAATCGAAGAACAAGAGGACGTATCCCCAAAAATACTAACCCTACAGGTACCATAGGATGTGGTGGAAGGAATCCTGCACTGGGAAGGCCAACCTTTGTTGATGAGATTATAGCCAGAGAAGATTCTTCTTCGATATCTATCTTTCGCCCTTCAAATCATCCAAGAAGACATATTCCTCATACATCAGAACTACCCCATTTTGAAACATCATTTTCATCAGGGGCTGAAGCTAAAGATTTGTCACCAACAAATCATCATGCAACACTAGAGAATATTGAAGATCAAGAAAGTGTAGCTCAGAATAGGGAAAAGCTAGAAGAATTTGTTTATCAGATCAACTCACAGATAGTCACTAAAGAGGAGTGGGATGCTTTCTGTATTGTGTGGAGAGAAAGAGAACATATGGAAAATCAAGGGGATAATGAAGAAGAGCTCCACCGTGAGGATCTAGTGAACAATCAAGATCAGGTAAATGATGAAAATACTATCTCTACGTTGGTCTTTCCTATTACTAATATTCCCACATGGGGAATGGATCCTATGAAGAACATACCTATCTTATCCCTGCCAAATTTCCATGGATTATCTACTGAGGATCCAGATGAGTTTCTGTCTGAATTTGATATTATGTTTAGAAGCTATGACTACACTACCACTGTGCATAAGCTTAAATTGTTTCCATCTACATTGAAGGGTAACGTGTTAAGATGGTTCATGAGCCTTAGAGGAGAGAATAATTCAACATGGGGACAAATGAAACAACTTTTCCTGAACAAATACCAAGACTACTACTGAACGAGGGAACGAAGAGAGGAACTGTTTAGGACATCTCAGAAGGAGGACAAGACCCTTGAAGATTTTGTGGAGCGACTCCAGTATAATATACAAAGGTCTAGACATCCAAATGTGAGTAAGGACATTCTCAAAAATATTTTTCTAAAAGGAGTTAGAGATGATTGTTTAGATATGTTGAATATGCTTGGCAAGGGAGATATATCTAAGGAATCGTATGAAGACATTGTAAATCTTTGTAAGAGATGCTCTCAAGGATCTACAAGGAATAAGCCAGCTACCAGGGATGCCACTTTTTCAAGGGTACAAAAATCAGCCAATGTGTGACATCCCCAAAAAAATAAAATATTTTTGAAATTTAAAATTTATGGAAATTATTCTGTTTTTAGTAAATTCAAATTTGGAAAATATTTTCCATTTATGACAGTTCCGAATTTTGAATTTGGTAATTGTAATTAATTATTGTGATCGTTGGGCAAAGACCTAATTTGACCCAACTAACTATTTGACTATGACACTTGTATGGAAACAAAATATTTTATATTGATTGCAAGAGGACAAATGGAACAACCATGTTAAATTTAGCTGACCATGACTCCATGAGGGGGGAACATGTTGAAAATACCTCTGGGATGATTATTACAAGTGGAAAATCAGTGATTTGGCCATTGGAAATCAGGGATTTAGAGAGTTGCAAAAATTCCCAAGGGAGGGAAAAGACCTGGGCAAATGATAAATAATATATGAGAGGAGGCAGGATGTTGCCAAGTATGCGAAGAAAAGGGACTATGGATTTTCCTTGTTGTTATGAGCACTGTTGAGTAAGTGTGAGGCAAGAGGATAACTGCTGGAATTTTTGGACATTGTCGAGGAGGAGTCTTCCAAATTCGCCCTCATGGATTCATGGTCAGGATAGGGGGTGAATCGGGCAAGAAATTTTGGCTGCGTATTCTACGGTTGGGAGGAACGTCGCTGTTCCCTTTGCCTTCCCGCAAAACTGGTTCAGATATGTTGATCTACTCCTTCTTTGTGTTAAATAATCATTTATACTGGTGATATGTATATGTAATTCTATATTGAAGTACTTCCATGGGAAAAATCTATTGTGTCATAATCCATTTTTGTAATAGGAAAAACTTGTTGGCTTGTAATCATTTCACCGCTTTATGACGATGGATCGATGGCCATCTTGACCCTTCAAGACATGAGGGTTCACTGCCAAGTGGTGGTCGCCTTAGTCTTTACAAGCCACCAAATACCATCACCGCCCTGATTTAATTTTTCCTAAGGTCAAAAGGGCAAGTTTTGTTCCCATAAATACTTGAATCATATTGTAATTTTAGACACAGAGGGTGAGATAGCTTGAAAACATTTCCTGAATTGATTCAGTTATTCCTTGTTTTGGAGGTTTGCTCTACGATTGTGATTTTCTGTTATTGAGTTTGTAAGATAATTTTATTTCTTGATAAATTCATTTTTTGAGCAAACACAGTAATTATTTGTTTTTACCAATTACGAACCCAGTCATTTATTTATTCCGAGTTTATTTGTTGGAGCGTGTGATTTTAAAAATAGATTAAATAAAAAATTGATATTTTAGCATTCGGGGCTTGCTTGTTACATATATGCGGAGTTCCTTTGCTTTATCAAAAACCGAAACCCAAAATTGTTGGGCCCACACCCTAATCTCATTTCACAATTCGACATTTCTTATTTCATTTTGTTTGTGCGTCAGGTGTTTGTAAACCTCAAAATTATGAACCCTGAAATCCTAAACCTCGAAACCCTGAAGTGTTGGTCCCACATTCCATTCACATTTTCGCAATTCGGGAGTTGTTGTGTGTTTGTGTTTGGCATTTGAAATCGCGAAATCCCGAACCCTGAAACCCTGAAACAAATAGTGTGGTCTTTTGCTTTTGTGTTTGGCATTTGTAATCGCCGAAACCCGATTGACCTCTATTTTTTCACAAATTGGTAGGAACATAGTAGGAATTATTTGTTATAGGAACAACTTTAATACTGTAATGAATGGACTGGTAGAAACGATGGAGGATCTTCATCCGGGATAGACGTAGAATAGAAATAATAGATCATATTACAAGTCATTGTGTACAGGGCATGTCAAGTACATAAATTATTGTATATGAAAGTATTAAACTAATTAAGCAGATTTTTAGCGCGATTATTTTTTAAGAGTTATGCTTGCCATGAGGTCATACACCTTTAAGTATTCAAAATTTCGTAATTAGACTATTGTTTAATGTCATAAACCGTAGAAAACAAGATGGGATCCTTCGAGTTAACTATGCTTAATGTGTAAGCTACTGGTGTGTAAGAATGAGACCCAAGTTAGGTATATATACTTGCATGTTTATATTTTCTATAAGTAAAGATGTAGGACCGTAGCACATAACTGATCTTTCCAATTATTAAACCAGAATCAAGATGAAACTATTCCCATGACAGTGAATCGCTCTATATATATATTTAGAGAAAGGTATAGGTATGTACATACCTATAGGTGGAAATAAGTACAGATGTTAATGGAGAGTTAAAGCAAATTCCCTATAGTAAGAATGATAATATACGCCTTTATATGCACACGTAGCAGATAGTCAAAATACCTATTGTTCTAGCAGTCATGAAGATCCAACGTTGCAAGTAAAAGCATAATTAAATGTGCTGAACTGATTACTTTGACGATCCCAGACTCCTTGTCCTTCTAATTCCCGATCGCCGAAACGTCGAAAAGGGCTTAACGATTATAGATTTCCTTTAGCCTCTATCCACGTGACCACCACTCTGTGACCATGCTCTTAACGTCAAAGTGCTACCAACTTTTTGCAATTCCAACTGCAACGATTCTAGGTCCTTTGAACTCCCAGAACCCAAAATGCCAGAATCTCCCCCTTGAGAGATCAACAGTCCATATTGCTCTTGAATCGATGACTACGATCCCACTGGATCGACGATCCACAAACTTTCGGGATTTTCCCCGAACCTTGACCACTCACCACGTGTCCTCCTTGATGAATGGTGTCAATCGTTTCACAATTTCGCGAACTGGGAGTTCATGATGCAACGAATCCAAAATCACTTTTTGCTCCAATCCCCAAACTTCGAAATAGAAAAATTCAAGGCCTTACAGTGTTGGAAGACACTCGGCCTTAATCTCCTTGCTGCTCTGCAAGATCCAATGACTCTCGCAACTTTGGTACTTCTTCCACGAAGTGTTTCCACCATTCATTCAGCTCCTCTCTTGGGGTGCTTCTAAGCGCTTAAATCCCTCGTAACTTGATGCAATCCTATGGCTCTCATGATTTCAACATTTTTCCCCGAAGTGTCTCCACCGTTGGTTTCAACTGCTCTCCTACGCGACCACCCAGAGGTTAAACTCTGTGTGCCCAAATCCTTTCTCTGAACCTCAAGGGTTCCTTCGACCTAAGTTTAGATATTGCCTATATACATATAATTATGTTGGAGTAGTTTGAAAGTTAAGGGAAGTGATAGAATTATGGAAAGAATTTATCCACATAAGCTTCTAATAATGTCATTATGGACATAAATGTATCTTACCTTCTCTTAAATTGCAAATCTTAAACGAAAATGAATTATGTCATAGAAAAAAAAAAAAAAAATCTATGGTGAATTTGAGGTTCATTACATATGGTATCAGAGGAAAAGATACAACAGTGCACCTAAATAGGGCCACATTAGCTACTTAGTATACATTTCGACGTATGTAAAACTAATAAATCTTATCGTTTCAAACATAAAGCCCTTTTTGATATTTGTAAATTATTGCAGCTCAGGAGGGTGCAAAAATTAGGATGGAAGGAAATCCATAGCAAGGACCTATGGGAGATCCAAAACATAACAGTGATGGAAGCTCACCCACAGAGGTGTTGGAAAAAATGAGAAATCTTATTGTTGAACTACAATTTTTCAAGGCCGACAATGAAAAATTGAAGAAAGCACAGTAGGAACAACAAGAGATAAATGAAGTCCTGTTGCATAGTATAGTAACCAAGAAAATCCCAAAAGACGATAACCATGATGAAGAAGTCATCAAAATGGCCCCCAAGAATTCTGGACCAGAAACAGAAAAAGGAGACAGTTCGTCTGAAGGGACAACTTTAGATAAGGACAAAACTATACCAGACAGAAAAAAGAAAACAAGTAGACCACCTCGAAGGAGAATTTAAAAAGATTAAACCAACTACCTTTGATGGAGAATCCAGGACAGGAGAAGAAGTTGAGGCATGGTTGTTGGACATCAAAAAATAATTCCAGATCTACAAGTATTCTAGCAACATGAAGGTCAGAATGACCATCTACAATCTGAAGGGGAAGGTGATCATTTGGTGGAAAGACCTAAAATTGGCAAGGGCCTAAAGGAGAAACAATTGGAATGGTCTGACTTTAAGAAGTATTTCAAGAAACAATACCTTTCTGAAAGCTATTATGAAAGGAAGATGAAATAATTTTACATGTTATGACTCGAACAGATGATGATGGAGGACCTTATAAATAAATTTTTAGAACTACTAAGGTTCATACCGTACATCCGGGAGGATAAGGTAAAAATCCAACGATTCTTGAGCTATTTACCACAGGCCTACCGGGACAGAATTGAGTTTGATAGACCCAAATCCTTGAGTGAGGTATTTAGGAAAGAACGAATGTTCTATGACCAATATAAATAGCGAGTAGAGTTTCCCAAGACCTGGAAGGATAAGAAGCAAGATCTAATGAACTAGCGGAAGAAGGGATACCAACCATCTCCTTATTGAAATGCAGCAAAAAGTTTCCCAAGGAAGGATTTTCACTCCAATCATCCGAACACGCAAGGTAGCGGTAAACTGGTAAACCTCGGAATGAAGAAGTTTGATGACATCTCCTGTGAGCCATTAAAGTGTTGGGAGTGTGGAGAGCCTCATCTAAGGAGGAACTGTCCACGTTTAATTGCAACAAACAGAACTTTTGTTCACAATTTGCAGGAAGCCTCGATAGTGGGAGACGTGGGCAGAAGTATGCATCGGATAAATGCAGCCATAGATGGTTGACAAGCTAACCACCAGTCCTTGGTGCTAGAAATCGAAGGTAAAATCAATGACACTCGAATTTGTGTTTTAATTGACCCTAGAGTTACATTAAGTTATATTACTCTCGATGTAGTAGAGTCGAATAAACTTAAGAAACTAAAGCATGCAAAGTCATGGCTTGTACAACTATAAATAGGCACTAAAAGGAAAGTAGTTGACTTTAATTCTGATCTCGAGTTCAGCTTAGATGGTCAAAAGATAAGGACCAATTTGAACATCCTACCACTAGGATCTTATGATATGATTATCAGGATGGATTGGTTGGAACAACACAAAGCAATACTAGACTGTTATTCAAAGATACTTAGCTATAAATATAATTTTGGCACTGTTAGAATAGCCTAACACATACCAAAACCTGTATCATACATGCCAAATTTCAGTGGTGCAACTCAATAAATGTATTAGAAAGGGATGTCAAGTTTATGCCATCCAAGTGACGAATCTATTAGAAAAAGAAGGTAAGCCCAAGTTAGAAGACTTTGTTGTCCTATGTGAATTCAGAAACATGTTTGTGGATGAGATACCAAAATTACCTCCTAGAAGGGAAATAGATTTTTCCATAGACTTACTACCCGGATCAACCCCTATCTCAAAATCACCCTACCGAATAAGTCTACCAAAACTGACATAATTAAAAATACAATTACAGGAATTGTTGGACAAAGATTATATCAGATCGAGTGTCTCGCCATGGGAGCACCAGTCGTCTTTGTGAAAAAAAAGATGGTACTCTAAGACTATGTATTGATTATAGACAACTGAAAAAAATGACCATTAAGAACAAATACCCCTTACCTAGGATAAATGATCTATTCGATCAAGTTGGTGGGGCCAAGATCTTTTCAAAATTGGATTTACGATCCGATTATCATCAAGTTAGGATAAAGGATGAGGACATAAACAAAAGAGATTTTCGAACAAGATATGGACACTACGAGTTTGTAGTCATACCTTTCAGACTCACTAACGCACCAACCACATTTATGTTCTTGATGAACATCATTTTCAGTTAGTACTTAGACAAGTTCATAGTAGTAATTATCGAGGATATTCTGGTCTATTCTAAAACAGAGGAGGAACATGATGAACACTTAAGAATAGTTCTACAAACATTAAGGAAACACAAACTATATGCAAAATTTGACAAATGAGAATTTTATCAAAACAAAATACAATATTTAGGACATGTCATTTCCTTGGAAGGAATTGCAGTAGACCCGGAAAAGATAAAAGCTATTATGGAATGGCTAGTACCTAAGGATGTGGCAGATATCTGTTCATTCATGGGAATCACCAGATATTATCACAGATTTATAGAAGGGTTTTCCAAGATATCCTACCCTATCACGGCATTACAACAGAAAGGGACCAATTTTAACTGGTCGCAAAAGTGTCAAGACAATTTTAACAAGCTGAAAGAATTATTGACATCAGCGCCCATTTTGAAGGTAGCAGACCCAGATAAAGACTTCACAGTACGTGTTGATGGAAGTAAAGAGGGACTAGGTGGTGTTGTAACTTAGGAAGGGAACGTGATTTGTTATGAGTCCCGGAAATTAAAAGAACACAGGCGAAATTATGTCACTCAGGACTTAGAATTGGCAGCAGTAATACATGCCTTAAAAATGTGGCGACACTATATAATGGGCAAAAAATTCCTACTATTGACGGATAATAGCTCGGGGTGAAATATTTGTTTAACCAACCAGACCTTAATGCAAGACAAGAAAGGTGGCTAGCCTTCCTGAGCTAATTTGGCTTCGAGGTCAGACATATCAAGGGTAAGGAAAATAAAGTAGTAGATGCTTTAAGGAGAAGAGTCCATGGGTTATTTGAGATAAATATCAGTAGGGCAGAAAGCGATCTAGAATAAAGAATAAGGACGACAAGTATTAACGATGAAAATTACACTAAGGTGATGGCAAAATTTCAAAATAGTATCACAAAATCAGATAAACCAAATGTAAGTATCGACAAGAAGGGACTATTTCAAAACAGACTTTACATACTAGATTCAACAGAGTTAAAATTAACTGTTTTAGACGAAGTGCATAAGAAACCGTATTTTGGCCATCCATGCTACCAGAAAACAATAAAAGCACTCAGAAAACTATTTTACTGGCCTAATATGAAGGGAGGAACAACAAAGTACTTGGCTAGGTGCCAAGATTGTCAGCAGGTTAAGGCTGAGCACCACCACCCAAATGACCTATTACAACCATTACCAATACCAGAATGGAAATGGGAGACTATATCACTAGACTTTATAACATGTTTGCCTAAAACTCAGAAACAAAATGATTCTATCATGGTTGTAATCGATAAACTCAGTAAGTTTGCACACTTTATTGCTGTAAAGTCTACTTTTAAAGCTATAAACATTGCTAAAATATTCATGAAAGAAATTTTTAGACTGCATGGTATTCCTAAAATGGTGGTTTTATATAGAGACGTAAAATTTACATCCGCTTTTTGGAAGGAACTTTTTGCAGGACTAAACACTAACTTGAACTTCAGTATGAGATATCATCAACAAACGGATGGACAGACAGAAAGGACACACCAGATCATAGAGGATATGTTTCGCATGTATGTAAGAACAAAACTGAGCAAGTGGGAAGACTACATGCACTTGGTAGAATTTGCATATAACAATGGGTACCAAACTTCAGCTAAGTTGAGCCCTTTCAAAATATTGTATGGACGAAAGTGTACAACTCCAATTAGCTGGGATAAACCGATTGACAGACTCGTGGTTGGACCAAAGATGCTCCAAGAAATGGAGAACATGGTAAGAAAGGTACAACAGAACTTGAAGGATGCACATGACAGGAAAACGAGTTATGCAGACCAGAAAAGGAGACACTTGGAATTTCAAGTGGGAGACCATGTTTAATTGAAGGTCAAAGCCCGAAAAAGCTCGTTGAAGTTAGGGAATTGTGCCAAGTTGGCACCCAGGTTTTGTGGGCCCTTCGAGATACTAACTCGAATTGGACCCATAGCATATCAACTTCCACTTCCAGCTAATCTAAGAATTCATAATGTATTTCATGTTTCTTTATTGAAAAAGTATATTCATGACCCTACTCATATGATTGATTGCAACTTGGTGCAGGTGGAACCCGAAGGCGAGTTCCAGGTGGAACCCCTATGCATTCTGGACCAGAGAGAAATAACACTTTGGAATAAAGTCGTTGCTCAGGTAAAGGTGCAATGGAAGAACTTTAGTCCTGAGGAGGCCACTTGGGAGTTGGAGGGAGATTTGCGGAAATATCATCCAACCCTATTCCAAGAAGGGAATGAACATTGAGGGCAGTGTTTTACTGAAGGGGGAAAGGATGTGACATACCCCAAAAATAAAATATTTTTGAAATTTAAAATTTCTGGAAATTATTCTGTTTTTAGTAAATTCGAATTTGGAATTTTTTTTCCATTTATGGCAATTCCAAATTTTGAATTTGGTAATTGTAATTAATATTGTGACTGTTGGGCAGAGACCTGATTTGACCCAAATAACTATTTGACTATGACACTTGTCTGGAAATAGAATATTTTATATTGATTGCAGGAGGACAAATGGAAAATCCATGTTAAATTTAGATGACCATGACTCCATGAGCGGGGAACATGTTGGAACTACCTCTAGACTAATTATTACAAGTGGCAAATTAGTGATTTGGCCATTGGCAATCTCTAAAAATCAGGGATTTATAGAGCTGTGAAAATTCCCAAGGGAGGGAAAAGACCTGGACAAATGATAAATAGCATATGAGATGAGGCAGGACGCTTCCAAGTATGCAGAGAAAAGGGACTATGGATTTTCCTTGTTGTTATGAGCACTGCTGAGTAAGTGTGAGGCAAGAGGATAACTGTGGGAATTTGTGGACATTGTTGAGGAGGAGTCTTCCAAATTTGCCCTCATGGATTCATGGTCAAGCTAGGGGGTGAATCGGGTAAGAAATTTTGGCTGCCTATTCTATGGTTGGGAGGAACGTGGTTGTTCCCTTTGCCTTCCAACAAAGTTGGTTCAGATATGTTGATCTACTCCTTCTTTGTGTTAAATAATCATTTATACTCGTGATATGTATATGTTAATTCTATATTGAAGTACTTCCATGGGAAAAATATGTCGTGTCATAATCCATTTCTGTAATAGGAAAACCTTGTAACATAGTTACCAACTTAATGAGAACTCTCCAAAGATCTCGTTTTTTGGGGGGTCCAATTTTTTACCTTGTTTTTAAAAATGGTGCTACTGGTAAGACCCCCTCTCCGTTTTTAGATGATTTTTGATATTTTTAATTTTTCGATCCCCAATGTTTCCACATTATTTTTTTAAATGCTCATTTTTCATCTATTTTGAATTTTTTTATATATATATATATATATATATATATATATATATATATTGTTTTTATTCAACTCCATTTTTAGTCTTTTTTCCATGCTTCTTTCAATCTTAAAAATGTTTTTTACCATTTACTTTTTCGAAGTTATGATTTTTCATAGAATTTTGTCTTCTTAATTAATTTATTGTTCCATACTTTTTAAATATAGTGAAAAACATTATTTTTAACACATTGTTTACCTTTACTTCAATAAATAAAAAAACATTGTAGTTAAATAACACAGTTAATTTTAAATACTTATAAAAAAATACACATTTTATAGCCATATATAAAAAAAAACCTATACATTTTGGTACATATTCCTTAAAATAACATGTCAAATAAAACATTTTTATGGACATAATTGAACAAAAAGGGTCTAAATTTAAAAAATAA
>JZKD02S1665055.1:39402-77344 GCA_000966675.3 Picea glauca
GCGCTAGAGGAGGGGGAGGGGGTATTTATAAGAGTCGTTTATTAACTCTCAAAATGTGTACGTTAAAGAGAGCGTGTAGGTGATGGCATGAGATGTGACATGCACGCGACTGTCACGCGACTTTTGTTATCTTGACTGACTGATTGCCGCACACAATGCCGATTACGGGCCCATTTTCTTCATTTCTTGAGGAATGTGACCGACTAATAATGACGCCCATCTTTGGTTTCGAAAAGTTTCTCAATAACGACGATTTCTCGGACCCCACTGTCTTTCACGACTTGGAATACAAAGAAATGGATACTTTTAGTTCACATAGTGATTCGTTATTTTTCTTCTCACTTAGTTATCCCGATTCCGGCTTACAGAGATGATGCAGTATAAAAGGGAGAAACAGCCGGATAACAAGAACAGCCATGAAATCGATAATTTATTTGTTTTTTATTTACAAACATGATCCTTTCGTGTCAAATATATCAATGGATCGAATGGATAACGTTGCCAACCTCACGGACCATAGCAGTTTTGTCACCGAATGTACTTGTTAAGCTCACGGACCATGGCGGTTTTGTCATCGAATTTCTAGAAGAATTACAAAAATGTCAATGGCGCCATAACTCTGTTACATACACTTGTACAATCACCTCCGCCTTCTCATCCCTATTGTGGAATGCATATATTTCCAAATAACCCTTACGTAAAAAAACTAAAAAAAATAAAACAAACATTTCCAAATAATCATTCCGTGAAAGAAAAAAAAATATTTCCAAATAAGCCAACCTTGCCAGTCTGCGTCCACTCCTGTTTGTGCTATGTGCTTTGCCGCACCTTTACTCTGGTCATACTCAAGGACGTGGAGAAAAGAATGTGAAGCAATCAACTCCTCCATGTCACTTGTTACTGCACCCCAACGAACTTTCACACACCTACCAACCGAAGACTTTAACTCCTCCACATTCGACATCCATTCATTTCCTGCAACGTATGCCCTTCACCCATCAACTTCTACTACGTCACCGACTCCTCTCCCCCTCATGCTTTTTAGCACCATGTCACCCCTTCGATTTTCCACAAGAGTTTAACAATATGGCTCTTCCTCACTTCCACAGCTCATCCTCTCTGTTTGCAGGCACCTTCCGCCATCTCTAGGTCTGTAACTTCTAACAATCACTAACAAAGCTTGCCCGCCTATGCTGGCTCGCTCCCCTCCATTTTGCTGCATCTTCTCGGCAATCTAAGGGGTGTCTTCATTTCAGTAGGGACAGCACTGTTTGCGACTCCCCGGGTTATTAGAAAGCATGCCCCGCCCTTGTGACCTATGACCACATCTCCAACGCCAGCACAATTGTTTGTTGAGGATAATGTTTAATTTCTATTAGTGTAATATGTAATTCTTGGCAGATTGTTACAACATTGTTTGCAAATTTTGATTACAGATTGTTAGTATTAACAACATAAATTGGTTAGTTAGAATTATTTTTAAATGATTTGTATCTGTTTTCAAATTTGTAGAAATTTAAAGTCTATATATGAATGTATTAGTTGTTCAATCAGATGAATGAGAAGGAAGAATCTCAAGCATTGAGATTTTGATGTTTTGCTTCAATTTTCATATTGTTTGTTGTGTTTACTCATTATAATTGTCTCTTCATAATTCTACACTTGGTATCACTAGTGGGCATAAGTAAATTTGTTGGTGAACATTGTCCACATTGAAGCTATTTTCACTAGTGCTTGAAAGTTTAAAGAAATGACCAACATTAACAATGGTCTTAATATTTCGAGGTCTCAAATACGAATCTCTAAAGATGAGAATTATGGCTTTTGAAGCATTAAAATGAAAAACTGGTTTCTTTCACAGGAATTGTGTAAATTGGTTATAAAGAACCAGTTGATGCAGTTATTTTTGGTTTGACCCATGTCCAAAGAGATCAATTAAGAGAATTTAAGAAAAAAAAACTCAAAAGCTCTTTTTGTCTTCCAACAAATAGTGCACTATTAATTTTCCAAGACTTGTTGCAAAAACAAAATCAAAGGAGGCATAGGATGTGCTACAACAAACACATGAAGCGATGGATAAGGTAAAAATTGTTAAATTGTAATCTCTTAGAAGAGAATTTGAAACTCTTTGCATGCACAATTCAAAATCTATGCAAGTTTTTCCACTAAAGTTATGGGAATAGGGAATCAAATTAGATCTTATGTAGAAGATTTAAGAGATTAAAAAATTGTTCAAATTTTTTTAAAAGGTCTTCCTACAAAATTTGATGTCATTATTGTTGCTATTGAAGAGTTTTAAAAATTTAACTTGGTTGTCTATAAATGACCTTTTGGGATCCCTTCAATCTCATAAGTAAAGGATGAATAGATCTGTTGAAAAGTATTTTGAGCAAGCTTTAAAAAAAACAATATTTCCATAGATAAAAGTCATGAAGTTGAGAATTTCTCCCAAATTCAGAGGAGTAGTGGACGAGGAAGAAGACAAGAAAATAGAGGACAAAGAGATCTAGGAAGAGTTTTTTATGCAAATAACAAAGGAGGAGATAATTAAAGTAATGATGGAGATAAAAAAAAATTGAAAAAATACCAAGCCCAATGTTTCTAATCTAAAATATTTGGCCATTATGAAATTGATTGTTGGAAAAAACAAAAGAAACAATCTATTTTTCTAAGGAAAAGATAGACGTGAGCACTTTGTTTTGGCTTGTCATTCAACTAACAAGGTTTCCAAGGAGGTATGGGTTTTTGATACTGGGTACAACAACCACATGAAGAAACAAATGTAGCTTTGTTAAGATAGATGAATGTACAAAATCTAAACTACTATTGGTAGATGACAAGCCGGTGGAAGTTTAACACATAATTTGTTGAGTATCGGGCAACTTGTTGAAATGGGATCTCTTACTGTTGTTTTTAAGAACATTGAATGCATCATATATGATAAACAAAATTATAATCAAATTATAGACAATATACGATAAATACAATTATAATAACATGATAGCCAAAATTAATATGTTGCAAAATAAAATCTTTTCCTTCAATTTTTATTATGAAGCAAATAGAGCAATAAAAGTTTGTTGTGATGGTGATTCTTGGCTATTATTAAAACATAGAGCGAATTAATACTCACCAAATAATAGGTAAAACACACTTAATGAATTAATGTAAAGATGCATATAAATACAACATCATGAAATACTTGGTTGATAAAATATCTCAACCTCACACTATTTTAGGAGTCTTTGTTGGACAGAATATCTCTCAAAACTATCTAGATCTAACCAAACTCTCTACATAGATAGCCAATACTAATCACATCCAAATATATGAACACACATATTAGGCTTTCTTTATTATGGGATTTATCCTCCTCTTGTACTTGTATATACTCGGTACTGAAAACAATTGATCATTGATGTCATTATAAAAGGAAATCCATCTACTAAGATACATGGGTAGCATCCGCTCTATTTGTCAATTCTCTAGGAATCCTTTTCACCTAAATGATTCATCAACATATTAGGCTCTCCCTTAATACTAACTTGGTCCATCACATTTTGAGATTCTTCCATATCACATTCCCCCCTTGAATCGAACACTCAATTTCTTTGAATCCACATCAAATTTAGGCTACAGGTACACCTGTCACCCCGTACCTCTCACAGTGGTCTATGCCACAACTAGACCCACATCCTCTCTTTGCATAAGAGGATAACTATGTGTGAATGTGCACCACAACACATATTAGCAGGGCTTACAACAAACCTGGGGAACTAAGATGCATATGATGAGGCAATACAACTTGAACCAAAACTATGAGTTGTTGAGTATAAGCGATCATGCACCCCCTGCATCGCATATGCATCATTAATTCAGGTACAACAAGCATTAAAAATTCTTTACATCAACGTAAAATTTACCATCCTCCTTTGTAAAAATCATTTTCCCAAATCCCATTACATATCTGGAAATATAAACCTATTTACATCTCATATCATAATCTTCATAATATGTTGTAAGTCTGGTACTCAATGATTCTTGTAAACACTTTCTAATACAACTTGTCTAATATTAGAATGGCCAATTCCATTATAGACTCAAACTAGTGACAATAGTTGGGGAGACTAAATTTTACAACAATAAGCATCCAATTCTTTCAACAAGACTTATATCAATGCAATTTTCATAACATGATATTCTTGTGTAACATCTCGCTCTTGTGCAAACCTGATTGGAATTATTCTTTGAGGACACTTGCGTGCAAGTGATCCAGTTCATTATATAATTGATTGTTTGATTATGATTATGATATGTTGAGGATCTGATGATATGTTATCTTGTTATATTTATATCGACGGATGTTATTGACTGGTTTCCATGAGTGTGCAGGTCCCTAGACGTTTAGGATGCCAATGACATCGATGGATCTCCTTGGACTCCAGATCAAGTCATGGATTGGACCGTTATGGTTTGAATGTTTTGATATTATAGATGTGACATATGACTAGATATTATGAAGTTGATTGTTATCGCTGACATGTTTCGTTGGTGGATGTAGGCTGACGATAGCTTGGTAACGAGAATCACATTAGGATTAAAGGGGTTACGCAAGAAAAACAAAGACATTGAGGGAGAGGTGTGGCAGAGGCCCTCCCACAACCTACTAGCACTCTCATCGTGGCTCGAACTATAGGTTAATGATTACCTATTTCAAGAAATCCACGATGTCGTGAGGGCAGACTGTGACAGTTTCTCACAATGATTCTAAGGGGTGCACAATAATGCATGCTTCTTATTCCTTAGAGGCCCTTAGTCTCCCACAAGGTCACCTGGCAGAGTATTGACTCTCGGGGTTTGACGTTTACTAAATTCAGCCAAGAGGTGAGTGACACCCTTGGAGCACATAGTGCGTCTTGAAGGGCATGTCACGCAAATAAAATCATAATGAAGGCGAGTGGCACTCGTGGAGCACGTAGTGCGTCGTGAAGGGCACATCGCGATTTTTTAACTATGGTAAGTTAATAAACCTAGTACCTAGAAAACTATGCCTCCTTAGGACCCAGTCGGCCTTAAAAGGAATGATGTTATGCGTAAAGTTTAATAACATATTTTTCCCTTAAGAACTATCACCAAGCCTAGTGAATGTAAAACCTAGGTCTAAGTAGAACGTGCGAAAAAAAAAAAAAACTAAATAGACATGTAACAAAAAGGGGGTAAAGAAAATTCAAACATTAATAATTAAAGTACAATTTTAATGGAGGATTAATTTATTAAAAGGGTAAATTGTTGTTATATCTAAACTTGCTAAATATGAACTTAGAAAAAAAGGGGAAACTTAAGGAAAATCAGAATTTTTAACATAGTAGGGAATCTAGTCTTTGGAACCTTCTAATTATGAACTCAACTAGGTTTTCAGGAAGACGTTAGTCATTTAAGAAATGTAAGTGAATAAAGGGACACCGAGGAGCATTTTTAGGAATGTTTTCAGGTGGGTGAGGGAAATAGAAAAATTTAATTAATTAATAAATTGATTTTCTGGTGCAACTAAGGGATCGGGCGATATCGGGAGTTGGGATATCCAGCTCGGATAACGAGTGGTAGCTCGACTTTGCAAGGTGCGCTAGGAGCTAGCATTGTTTGGTATTGTGTGTGTGGCCCCTTTGCGGCTCGGGGAGTTGAGGGGGAAGAAGAGTACCCCTAACATTGGTTGGGAGGTATCAGTGAGGTCTGAGCGGTTGGAAAGCGGGATTTGAATGGAGCGCAAGTGTGGGATAGTCACTTTCGGTTCTTCCCATTTGGCTATGGCGCGGGTCAATGACTATGGATTGTCATCGTCGCTCATGGTATTCCGGGTAAAACTGTTATTTGTATTGTGATTTAATTTATACTTGCATGGTTGTGGGACGACGATTCCTTGCCATGAGTTTACTTGCATATGTATTGTTATGTTAATCTCAACAAATGGCTTTTGTAAATATTAGCTATAATTGCAATCGGTTAAAGGAAAACTATTCTAGATACACACATTGGTAATAGATTTTTTTATTTTATTCTGGCGAGTTGGTACTTCTTCATTGTTCACCCTATGATATTCACACGCAGAGAACTCTGCGCGCTCTCCATATTTTAGCTGGCCTCAGACATTCCCTTGTACCCAGACTTTGGTATACCCTCCTCTTTCACTTCACCTCACCCATTTTGGAGTTTTTCACTTATGATTTTTCCACCTTAGTGATCTACTTTTGGAAGGCATTTTTGCTTCCAGTTGGAGCCAGCTTACCTGTTAGCGATTCCATTCTTTTTGTTTCTCCATAATTCAAGGTTCAACAGTAACGCACCCATTCAGGAGTCTTTTTAAACCTGATAGCCTTTAATTGTAATCTCCTTTACTAGATGCATCTGGGCTTGTATTGCGCCCAGAACTGTCTCTGCGTTTGGCATTCCATATCCTCAGTCCTTTCCTGTGTTTTACCTCCTATATGGCCTTTAGTCTTTGCCCAGCATCGATTCCAGCGCCCTCGTGCTCGACTATCTGCCAAGAAATAGAAGGCGAACCAGCGTGGGTTTCTTTTGCTCACGTTGCGGGCATGGATCGATGATTTTATTTTCGCCAGACCGCGTGGAGGAGTCGTCTCACGCCCAAGGATGCTTCACTTATCCTTCCACGACGTGTCCCTGAAGGTCGACTGTCAAGTTCTAAAGAGCCAAACGAGCTCAAGTCTTTCCTCCCGAGAACGGATCTCTTGTCCAATCCTACGCTGGATTGGACTCTACTACTGCACAGAAACCAGCGGAGGCCACACCGTTTCAAGTAGAGCACGCAGGACACTTTTTCTCGACCTTCACACCTCACAGGAATGGCCCACCCTTACTTTATTTCCAGGATGCATATCCTGAGTTTACGCCCTTGGGGTACTCTCGATGTTCTCGAGGTCTCGAGCGTTTTAGACTGTCTGTGAGTTTGCCATCCCTTGATTGGCGTGGGTAGCGGTAGGATCTATTCTGGGTTTCCTTTTAAAAACTCTTGCCAAGGCAGTAATGGTCGGGCCCCCGAAGAATACCTTGGTATTTATTAAGTGGGTTTAGTTGTAAGTTGTTTACTTTGACGTTGAGGAGAATCTGTCCAATCTTGTGCTCGCTCTCTTAATTAAGTCGAGTACACCTATTGACAATGGGCAGATTTAATAGGGGTTTAGTGCTTAATAAGTTTTCTATGGACATGATTAAATATGGCTGGAATATTCTTAGTAGTCAGACAAAATAAATGGCTGTGATTTCAATCATTAACTTCCTAGATATTATAAATACATCCGGCCCAACTGTTTATTTGTTAATCAATAATAAAATTTAATAGTCTTTTAAGGATTCTTTTCATCTTATCAACCTTTCGGTGTTGATCAGCCACAATTATGTGATTGTGCTAGTCTGTAAAGACAATCACCCTTCTCGTCAGGCCCGCGAAACCCTATCCTTCTAACCTCGCTTTCTCTATGAGAGACGAATGCATTACCTTACGAGAGAGGACTCCCTGATACAATTCTTGGTTTCCGTTTTACTTTGATGATTGGGACGGTGAACTTCCTCATAAAAGCGCTGAGCGATTTAAAAAAAATAAAAAATCCTTTTCCTTTTTCATCTCTATTATGTTTAAAAGCTAAATTCTAATGTTACAAAGATGGGATTGTCAATGCTATAATATCCTATTAAAAACATTTTAAACTAGCACAGCCACAAGTCACTAGTGGCTGGTGAACGTCAAAATAACGGAGCTCTAGGCATTAAATAATCACAAAACCTTGCACATTAAATAATCAACAGGGCAAAAGCTCCAGGCATGAAAATCTCGCCCACTAAATAATAGTTTTAGTAAATGAAATGTTAATCACTGAGAGGTGGCAATCAGCTAGCTATCATAGTAAATTTCAAATATGATTAAGTAAAAGTTAAAAAAATAAACATGTAAACGGATGTCTTTATAATAGTGAGGAAGTTAGTGGCTGAAATCACAACCATTGCTTTATTGGGACGACTAAGAATATTCAAGCAATATTTAATCTTGTCCATACAAAACTAATTAAGCACTAAAACCATATTAAATGTGCCCATTGTCAATAGGTGTAGGCCTTTCGTCATAATTAAAAAATATATATAATTCATACCCACTAGTAGCACTCACAATTATGGTTTCTACATCTATTATGGCAATCCACAATTCTTGGTAAATGAATATTGCACTTCGAGAATAATATGAGAATCTTCTTCTACAATGAAAATATTGTCTATGGTAATAGTATAAACTTGAAGAATGCCAACTACAAGATTTGCATGTATATTTTCAATTTCTTCCATTTAAATTAAGTCAGTCTAATATTTTATGTTAGAGTTTAATGTGATTTCATCTTTAATGTCTTAAAATTTATTCCAGACAATTTCCCTTCCTTGCGCGCCGTGAATAGCCAGAATCACTTGTAATTTTTAATCCTATGGCAATTAAATACAATTTGATTACCAACGTTTGATGCCCTAAATCCAATGGACTATCACGAAATTAAATCATGTAGCAGCAATCACAGTTTAACGCACACTTTCCTTGCTGCCATGATACCAGTGAGACCGCACATGATTTTATTCCTATAGCAAGCAAAAGAACAGTGTTGATACCAACGGTTCTCTTGTTGCTTCTCTAGTGTTGAAATCTCGTAGACTTCCTCATATTGAGGCTTCTATCAGACGTGGAGTGCCTCATATCGACCGTTCTTCCCACGATTGAACAACTATATTCCATGACTACCATTCATTACATTAGTGGCTTCAATTGCCTATAAACCATACATTACAAAGTGGTTTTTAGAGCACCACAAAATTTAATATAATAAACTATGGGGAATGTGTGACTCATCAGACTTACATCAGGTACATACACTTTCATCTCAACATAGGAAATCTAGCCTTTATACAATCAAAAGACTAAGACCATTATTAATACATTATCCAAGGACCTTTAAACTTCTCAAGAATGTCATACATCATGGATTTATTGTATCTACGTATCAAATCACAGAAACTTTTAATTATACCTTGTTTTGTTTACTTCTTTATTCTTCACACTTATGTTGCTTCATTTCTGATGCTTTGTTTTGTTTTTCTTCTGCTGCTTCTTTATTTTGCTTTCCTTACATTCTTTTTTATGTCCTTTCCTCTCGCCTCTTTCCTCTTTTTGTTCATGCATAGGATTCCTTCTATTTCAACTTCCATGGAATCAGAGTATATTTATTCTTTCACTTTGTTGTGGATTCCTTCTGAACCCTTTAACTAACTATCCATAGTCATTCTCCTCTTTGTTTTTGTGAGCTTTTCCATGCTCACTATGAGCTGCAAATAACCTTTTCTACACAATACCTCACCAAGCTTCTCTCATGAACTTGGCCTTTCAGTATTCCTGGTACCTTCTGCAGGAACCTTCTGAGATTCCTCATCTCTTCAACTGCCATAGTTGTAGGATTCTACACTTTATCACTTCCTCTCAAGATCTTCACTTGCTCCTTTCTCTAGAAAACTCTATCCATATTTGCAAGTGTGGATTTGTCTTAACAACTTCTACCCAACAACAGCTGGAAGTTGTTCCTCTTTTTGTTACAACTTCTCTTGTTGTAGGGTTTCTGCCATAAATTATATTTCCTCTTTAACTCATCTTTATGAAGTATTCATCATTATTCTTTCCACTGTTTTGTCTTGTCGAAGTCTGCTTCAAGTATTATTTTTCTTTTTTCATGCCTACAATTACATTCTTACAAAAATATGTTTCTCATTGGAGTTGATCAATGTCCAACAAGACATATTAATTTTTCCATTAATGTTGATTCTTCATCTCCTAATAATGTCATGTACTTGCAAAAAAAAACAAAAACTTATTCAATGTCGAAATGGTGAGTTTCAACTCAGACTCAAACTCATACTCAGTTTAATACAAACAATAACGTGACTTTTCTTTTATCCTGATATCCAATAATGAAAATTGACTATATCTCTTTCAATCTTGACATCGGCAATGACATAACTAGAATCTATCACTCTCACTTGGATAGACTCTCAACCTTCCAGTTGAGTCCATAATTTTACCTTAATAGACTTCATCTTGAATTAAACGTTTAACTTTAATCTCGGGTGTCAGGTACCACCGATCATGCACCCTTCTTGATGATTTTTCATGACTAATCCTTTACTTGACTTTTCCATGACCTTTCACTTGCAATTTGAATCAAATTCTCTTTGATAACAAAAAAAAAAGCTCATAACCATTCCACACACCTTTAATGCATTCTCTATGACACTCCATAGACTTGACTTCAATTCATGACAAATTTTCCAATGTGTCAAACTCTTCAACTTTGACTCCTTAATTTGAATTGATAGTGTTGACCCCTTATATTAAAACACATATTGATCAACATTGTCAACACAAAAGACTTCATATCATAGATTTAGCTTGAATCTCCTCTCAATACTCATAATCTTGACTACCCAACTTTCACTGAACTCATTACATCAATAAACTCTTAATTTTCATGACTAGCACACGTACGTGTACATATTGTGTGTCTAAAATTTTTAAACAAATAATAAAATGGGATATACCTTTATAATGACATTTTCCACTTTCAAGTATGTATCTTTCTTGATGTGCTCTCAATGCTTCTATTAACCTCATTGTTTCACACAACTTTATTTCCACTTCCTTTTTTACTTTATGGGTGATGTCCATCGTTGAACACCCATTTATTTTTGTTGAAGAATT
The DNA here is from genome assembly GCA_000966675.3 of Picea glauca. NCBI lineage: Eukaryota > Viridiplantae > Streptophyta > Pinopsida > Pinales > Pinaceae > Picea > Picea glauca. Next base: position 50,201 of record JZKD02S1665055.1, read on the forward strand.
GATTGGAATGTTTTTGTTATCATGAGAGTTGTATGAGAATTTTCACTATGCATTAGATTTTCCAAATCAATTTGATACTACTTCTTGTTATTTATTTGACTTCCTCGGTCATTTAGCCATACCTATATTACACAATTAAAACAGAAACCCTAATCCACAAAATTAATGACAAGGAAATCAAACCCATGAGCTCATTGATGAAAAGATGCAAGATTGATGAGATACTGGAGCTCCGTCAGGATTTCCCATGTCAAACAATTTCCCAACATGTCAAGGGACTATAATTTGATGCAGTTAGAAATAAAGGGTGAGATTGTGCCACCGAGGCTGAAGTTTGCCAACCTGAGCTTGAAAAAACCTCTCGTTATTTTAGGTCATGTCTCTAGTGCTATTTATCTTCATTATGGTCTATCTAACATATAGGAATTTTGCAGTCATCTTGGTATCCATCATACAACAATAAGGAATCTCATTCTAATTCCTTTGAACCTGGAAAAAAACTATGTATAGAAAATCCCCTAACAATTCACATTGTTAATTAATAGAACGAGATATCACGGGAAGGATGACACTATTAGAAAAATTTACCCACTCACCAAGAACCTTTTTTTAATCCAGGAAAGATGCTTGCTTTACTGTTGGATCAACATAAACTTTTTCTTAAGATAATGGGAATGTTGGCTATGAAATCGTCTTTCTAGCTATAATTATTGGTTCTTGACAAAATGAAAAGAAAAGAATACAGAAAAAGAGTAGAGCAAAAATAATATTCAGTATATTGAGTATATAGCAAAAAACAAAAGGCTGAGCTAAATAGGCTCAAGCAAATCAATAACATCAAGAAACAATTGTACAACTGGTAGTGTACAGTCATACTGTTGAGGTTACATATATATTTAACACTCCCTCTTAAACTCAATAGTTATAAACATTAGCACTGATAATTCCCAAGTTTTGTCTCTGAAAATAAAAAATGGATTGTCCTAGTGGCTTTGTAAAAATATATGCGAGCTGATCTCAAGAGCCACATAATTGAAGTGCTATGTCACCATTATTGACTAGCTCGCATATGAAATGAAAACGAGTGTCAATATGCTTGATTTTCTTGTGAAACACATGATTTTTGGATAGAGAAATTGTTGAGGTGTTGTCACAAAAGATAAGAGTTGTCTCATTTTCTGTATGTGACATATCTTTCAATATTCTTCTCATCCACACATCTTGACATGAAGCTGAGGTAGCAATGACATACTTTGCCTCTGCAAAAGATATTGAGACTATGGGTTGCTTCTTCGATGCCCAAGAAATCATGTTTGTGCCCAGGTGAAAAGCATGTCCTGAGGTGATTTTCTTGTCATCTAGGTTGCCTGCAAAGTCACTGTCTGTGTAACCAGAGAGATGATTATCATCAAACTGAGTGTACCATAAGACAAAATTGAGAGTGCATGCACCATATCTCAGAATGCTTTTCGCATCTTCCAGTGAGAATATTTGGAGGATTCCATGAACCTAGAAACAAGGCTGGTTGCATACATAATATTAGGTCTAGTTTCTTTACGATACAACAAAATTCCTACTAAATTTTTGTACAGGCTAGGGTCCACTGTAGGGCCTTCATCTTTCTTGCTCAATTTTGTGCCTAGGGGTATAGAAGTTTCTGCTGGATTGCAGTCCTCCATGAAGAACCTTTTGATGATGTTTGTTGCATACTTTTGCTGACAGACAAAAATGCCTTTGGTTGATTGATCAACCTCAATCCCCAAAAAATATTTCATTATGCCAAGATCTGTCATCTCAAATTCAAATTGCATGGCATGTTTAAAACTAGTTAACTCAAAATTTTCAGTATATATCATGTCATCAACATATAAACATACAATCAAAATTTTATTGTGTTGATCTATTTTGGTGTATAAAGTTGGCTCATTTTGGCTTCTGTTGAAATCACTTTTGATCAGGTAAGTGCCAATTCTATTGTACCAAGTTCTTGGAGCTTGCTTTAAGCCATGCATGGCTTTCTTCAACTGATACACTTTGGCTGACTGCTCTTTTAATTCAAATATAGGTGGTTGGTCCACATAGACATCTTCTTATAAGACACCATTTAGGAAATCTAACTCGACATCCATCTGGTATACTTTCCATTGGTGTTGAGATGCTATGGCTAAGAGAGTCCTTACAATGTCTAATCTTTCTACTGGATAAAAAGTTTCACCATAATCAGTACGTGGTTGTTGTGAGAATCCTTTGGCAACCAATCTTGCCTTTTGTTTTTCAATCTACCCCTTTTAATTGAGTTTAGTTTTGTAAACCCACTTGACACCAATGTTTTTCTTGTATCTGGGCAAATCAACAAGATCCCATTTCTTGTTCTTCTGAATGGAGTCAATCTCTTGGCTCATGGCTTGAACCCAATGTGTCTCCTTAGCTGCCTCTTTAAAGGATGTAGGTTGACATGACATTAATGCAAAAATATTGTGTTGTTCAATGTCATCCAACTGCTGATGGATTTCTCTCAAACTTCGAGTTCTCTTATTTTGAAGTTCAAAGGATCAATCTTTTCTTGAAGTGGAGTTATCCTGAGAATTTTCAGAATGTCCTTGTACCTACAGCCTTGGAAGGGTAGGTTGAGGCATTGGTTGTCCCGAATTTTCTACATTTTTAGGAATGGGTAGCAATGGATTTTGACTGTCCATTAGCTGATTTTCAGACTCGTTCCAGAATTGATTTTCCATAAATTTTACATCTCTGCCGAGAATCAATTTCTTTGATATTGAATTGTAGAGCCTATAGGCTATTGATGTTTCACTATACCCAGTAAAGATACATTTCTCACTTCTATCATCCAATTTCTTCCTTAATTCGGAAAGGATGTGAGTGTATGCTATGCATCCAAATGTCCTAAGATGTGAAACATTTAGCTTTGTCCCACTCCATGCCTTTTAAGGGACCATCATCTTGAGACTGGTGGTTGGAGATATATTCAAGAGATAAGTTAAGCATGCTACTTCTTCAGCCCAAACAGTATTTGACAAAAATTTCTCTTTGAGTAGGCTTCTTGCCATGTTCATTATTGTCTGATTTTTCCTTTCAACCACTCCATTCTATTGGGGAGTATACCTGGTTGTAGTTTGCATTATGATGCCTTTTGATTTGCAGAAATTTGCAAATTCTTTGGAGTTGTATTCTCCTCCTCCATATGACCTGAGTGATTTTACATATTTTCCACTCTGTTTTTCATCTTCATCTTTGAATTCTTTGAATTTTTCAAAGGTTTCAGACTTGTGTCTAAGAAAATAGATCCAAATTTTCCTGCTAAAGTCATCAATAGATGTTAGAAAATAAATGCTACCACCTATTGTCTCTATTTTCATTTGTCCACGAAAGTCAGTGTGGACCAGCTCTAGGTGTTGTTTGGCTTGAGTGGAGGACTATGGAAAGCTAGTTCTCTTATGTTTTGCAAGATTGCAAGACTCACATGGGGGATTTTCCTATTTAAAAATAGGGAGACCTTTGACCATGGAATGCTTCTATAGAAGACTTAGACTCTGAAAAGGTAGATGTCAAAATATTGTATGCCAAACCATAGTTTCATTGGGGATGAATGCACTTTGTGCATATGATTGGATAAGATTTGTAGTTCTAAGGGTCAGGGGAAATATCCTATTCTAAGTCATATGGATTTCAGAAATCAATTTTCTGCTGGGGTTTTAACATATATCCTACATGATGCTCCTTCAAAAAGTACCTTATATCCATGTTCAATTAGTTATCCTAAACTCAATAGATTATGTGTTAGATTTAGAACATGATAGACATTGTGTATGTGTTTCTTTACATTTTGTTACATGTCATGTCATGTCAATTTTCTGCTGGGGTTTTAACATATATCCTACATGATGCTCCTTCAAAAAGTACCTTATATCCATGTTCAATTAGTTATCCTAAACTTAATAGATTATGTGTTAGATTTGGAACATGATAGACATTGTGTATGTGTTTCTTTAATATTTGTTACATGTCATGTGGTTGTTGCAACCACTGTCCAACAACCAAATATCGTTAGGTTGTTCTTCAGTCTTGTGGCATGAGAGAAACATACCATATGAGTTTTCTCTTTCATGATGTGAGATATATGCTCTGCCTGAGATTTGATATGATTTATTCTTCCTACATTCAGATTCATAGTGCCCATACTTTTTGAAATAATAGCATTTTATGTTGGATTTGTCATTTGATCTTCTCCCTCTACCTCTTTGAGGTTGGAAATTCTGATTCTGGTTCTATTGTATGTGACCTTGGAAATTTTGAGTCGGGTTCTGTTTTCTATGGACTTTACTTGAGTGGTGGTTACTTGGACTGCTCCCTTTTCCTTGGTGACCTCTAAATATTCCTCTGGCTCTCCCTCTGCTGAAGGAGAATTGATTCTTGATGGCATTGGTTGTTGACTCATCGGCTATATGAAGTTTGGTCTCATGTGTCAATAGAGAACTCATTAATTCATCTGTTGACAAATTTGACAGATCCTTGGATTCAAGGATGGCTATAACAACTGTTAGGACCCAAAAATGTCCCCTTTTCACTATATCTTTTGCTCATTCAACCTTATCATTTCTATGCTAAATGCCTACTATAATGTTTGCTAAAGACCCTTTTTCCCAAGGTATGAATCATTGATATTACTTTTATATTCTTATTTACTTAACATGTTTGATTGGTAGTGTTTCTCATATTTTACCCATGAATGTGCACCTAATGATCAAAATGTGTAGAACATCCAAGTCTTAAAGAAAGATCGTTGTTGTTACACCAACTATTATAGCCTTGCACCAGTTCTACATGTTGTTATGCGACTACAACAACTGCACACCTTTCCTGGAAGACTGTTACACATGCTGCAACAGATGCCCACCGATCCTAGAAGTTGTTACACCTGCTGCAACAGATGCCCACCGATCCTGGAAGATGGTATATCATTCAAATATGAATCCTAAAGACTGATCCTCAAGGTTGTTATGCATTTTGTCTCACGCTGCTAATCAAGATTCTTTTTCCAAATTTTGTTAATATGACAGATCTTTTGTATCATACGAACAGTTTGAGAATCTTGGATTCTCAAGGCTGTTCTTAGTCTATTTCAACTGAATGACTCTGTCTTTAAATAACAAAGCTTTTGTAATCATTGGTACCAAAGATTATCTATGGAACAGAGAGTGAAGTGAAGCATATTGTATCTGAACATTTTTTGCGAGTCAATAAAGAATTGATTTGAGTTTCTTTAACCTATTGTAGTCTCTTTCAAGTGGATTCAGTGAGAAGGAAAGGGCCCACCTTCCTCACAAACTCCCCTCTGTTTTGAGTTTTAGATTAACTTCTTTGATTTGGATTATTTATCTGTTTAACATTTCTAGAATAAATTTGTTGTTACAGATCAGTTCCTTTCTTTTAATGCGCATCAGTGTGTCTCATGAGAGTTAGAATCAATTGTTGAATACTGCTGGAGAATTGCTTTCCCTTTTCTGCATTAGATTAAATCCTTGTTTCAAGCAAAAGAAAATAAAAGTGTGAATTACTTTCTGCAAATTAAGTAGACTTCCTTTCGACAATTAGCATATAATTTCCTTCTACAAGAGTCAAATAGAAAATTAGAATAGCTAAGATAATCCAGGATTCTTATACACTCATCAAATTATATTTCAATTATGCAAGTGTGATTTCAATTTTGTTGCAGTAGATTAGAAATCCAGCTGTGTCACCAACTTGTGTTAGTGTTCATCTTTTCAACTCTGTTTCTTTGGTACTGCAACTTGATTAGTGTTTTCTTTCATAATCTAGCATAGACCGTGCACAATTATCTTACAATAACAAAAATTCCATGGGTTTGACAATTCATATTGAACACCTTAATTATCTATTTATTTAGACAACTAAAGTGCCCAACATTTTGGCGTCGTTTCCGGGGAAGATAATTATAGATTCTTGTAAGCACATTAGTTTTATTTTCTTAGGAATGAGTAGACTGCATGAATCAAAGAACAAGAGGACGTATCCCCAAAAATAATAACCCTATAAGTACCATAGGACGTCGTGGAAAGAATCTTGCACTGGGAAGGCCAACCTTTGTTGATGAGATTATAGCCAGAGTAGATTCTTCTTTGATATCTATCTTCCGCCCTTCAAATCATCCAAAGAGACATATTCCTCATACATCAGAACTACCCCATTTTGAAACATCATTTTCATCAGTGGCTGAAGCTGAAGATTTGTCACCAACAAATCATCATGCAACACTAGAGAATATTGAAGATCAAGAAAGTGTAGCTCAGAATAGGGAAAATCTAGAAGAAGTTGTTTATCAGATCAACTGACATATAGTCACTAAAGAGGAGTGGGACGCTTTCTGTATTGAGTGGAGAGAAAGAGCACATATGGAAAATCAAGGGGATAATGAAGAAGAGTTCCACTGTGCGGATCTAATGAACAATCAAGATCAGGTAAATGATGAAAATACTATCTTTGCGCTGGTATTTCCTATTACTAATATTCCCACATGGGGAATGGATCCTATGAAGAACATACCACTCTTAGCCCTGCCAAATTTCCATGGATTATCTATTGAGGATCTAGATGAGTTTCTGTTTGAATTTCATATTTTGTCTAGAAGCTATGACTACACTACCACTGTGCATAAGCTTAAATTGTTTCCAACTACATTGAAGGGTAACTTGTTAAGATGGTTCATGAGCCTTGGAGGAGAGAATATTTCAACATGGGGACAAATGAGATAACTTTTCCTGAACAAATACCAAGACTACTACCGAACGAGGGAACAAAGAGAGGAACTGTTTATGACATCTCAGAAGGAGGACAAGACCCTTGAAGATTTTGTGGAGCGACTCCAGTATAATATACAAAGGTCTAGACATCCAAATGTGAGTAAGGACATTCTCAAAAATATTTTTCTAAAAGGAGTTAGAGATGATTGTTTAGATATGTTGAATATGCTTGGCAAGGGAGATATATCTAAGGAATCGTATGAAGACATTGTAAATCTTTGTAAGAGATTATCTCGAGGATCTACAAGGAATAAGCCAGCTACTAGGGATGCCACTTTTTCAAGGGTACAAAAATCAGTGAATGTGTGACATCCCCAAAAAAATAAAATATTTTTGAAATTTAAAATTTCTGGAAATTATTTTGTTTTTTTAGTAAATTCAAATTTGGAAAATATTTTCCATTTATGACAATTTCGAATTTCGAATTTGGTAATTGTAATTAATTATTGTGACTGTTGGGCAGAGACCTAATTTGACCCAACTAAGTATTTGACTATGACACTTCTATGGAAACATAATATTTTATATTGATTGCAAGAGGAAAAATGGAACAACCATGTTAAATTTAGTTGACCATGACTCCATGAGTGGGGAACATGTTGGAACTACCTCTAGACTAATTATTACAAGTGGAAAATCAGTGATTTGGCCATTGACAACCCCTGAAAATCAGGGATTTAGAGAGATGCGAAAATTCCCAAGGGAGGGAAAAGACCTGGGCAAATGATAAATAACATATGAGAGGAGGCAGGACGTTGCCAAGTATGCAGAGAAAAGGGACTATGGATTTTCCTTGTTTATATGAGCACTGCTGAGTAAGTGTGAGGCAAGAGGATAACTGCTGGAATTTTTGGACATTGTCGAGGAGGAGTCTTCCAAATTCTCCCTCATGGATTCATGGTCAGGATAGGGGGTGAATCAGGCAAGAAATTTTGGCTGTGTATTCTACGGTTGGGAGAAAAGTCATTGTTCCCTTTGCCTTCCTGCAAAACTGGTTCATATATGTTGATCTACTCCTTCTTCGTGTTAAATAATCATTTATACTGGTGATATGTATATGTTAATTATGTATTAAAGTACATCCATGGGAAAAATCTGTTGTGTCGTAATCCATTTCAGTAATAGGAAAAACTTGTTGGTTTGTAATCATTTCACCGCTTACGATGGATCGCTGGCCATATTGACCCTTCAAGACGTGAGGGTTTACTGCCAAGTGGTGGCCACCTTAGCCTTTGCAGGCCACCAAATACCATCACCGCCCTGATTTAATTTTTCCTAAGGTTGAAGGGGCAAGTTTTGTTCCCATAAATACTTGAATCATATTGTAATTTTGAACACAGAGGGTGAGATAGCTTGAAAGAATTTCCTGAATTGATTCAGTTATTCCCTATTTTGGAGGTTTTCTCTACGATTGTGATTTTCTGTTATTGAGTTTGTAAACTCATTTTATTTCTTGATAAATTCATTTTTTGAACAAACATAGTAATTATTTGTTTTTACCAATTACGAACCCGATCATTTATTTATTCCGAGTTTATTTGTTGGAGCATATGATTTTAAAAAGAGATTAAATACAAAATTGATATTTCAGCATTCGAGACTTGCTTGTTACATATATCCGGAGTTCCTTTGCTTTACCAAACACCGAAACCCAAAATTGTTGGGCCCACACCCTAATATCATTTCGCAATTCAACATTTCTTATTTCATTTTGTTTGAGCGTCAGGTGTTCGTAAACCCCGAAATTATGAACCCTGAAATCTCGAACCCCGAAACCCCGAAGTGTTGGTCCCACATTCCATTCACATTTTCGCAATTTGGGAGTTGTTGTGTGTTGGTGTTTGGCATTTGAAATCGTGAAATCTCGAACCCTGAAACCCCAAAGTGCTCGGTTCACAGTCTTTCCGCATTTCACGATTCAGCAAATAACGTGGTCTTTTGTTTTTGTGTTCGGCATTTGTAATCGCCGAAACCCGATTGACCTCTGTTTTTTCACAAAATGGTAGGAACATAGTAGGAATTATTTGTTATAGGAACAACTCTAATACTGTTATGAATGGACTGGTAGAAACGATGGAGGATCTTCATCCGGGATAGAGGTAGAATAGAAATAACATATCATATTACAAGTCACTGTGTACAGGGCATGACAAGTACATAAATTATTGTATATGAAACTATTAAACTAATTAAGCAGATTTTTAGTGCGATTTTTTTTTAAGAGTTATGCTTTCCATGAGGTCATACACCTTTAAGTATTCAAAATTTCATCATTAGACTATTGTTTAATGGCATAAACTATAGAAAACAATATGGGATCCTTCAAGTTAACTATGTTTGATGTGTAATCTACTGGTGTGTAAGAATGAGACCCAAGTTAGGTAGATATACTTGCATGTTTATATTTTCTATAAGTAAAGATGCAGGACCGTAGCACATAACTAAGCTTTCCAATTATTAAACCAAAATCAAGATGAAACTATTCCTATGGTAGTGAATCTCTCTATATATATATTTAGAGAAAGTTATAGGTATGTACATACCTATAGGTGGAAATAAGTACAGATGTTAATGGAGAGTTAAAGAGAATTCCATACAGTAAGAATGATAATATACACCTTTATATGCACACGTAGCAGACAGTCAAAATACCTATTGTTCTAGCATTCATGAAGATCCAACTTTGCAATTAAAAGCATAATTAAATGTGCAGAACTGATTACTTTGACGATCCCAGACTCCTTGTCCTTCCAACTCCCGGTCACCGAAACGCGGAAAAGGGATTAAAGGTTCTAGATCGCTCTTAGCCTCTATCCACATGACCACCAATCTGTGACCACGCTCTTAACGTCAAAGTGCTACCATCTTTTCACGATTTCAGCTGCAACAATTCTAGGTCCTTCGAACTCCTAGACCCCGAAATGCCAGAATCTCCCCCTTGAGAGATCAATGGTCCAGATTCGTCTTGAATCGACGACCATGATCCCACTAGATCGACGATCCACAACCTTTCGGGATTTTCCCCGAACCTTGACCACTCGCCACGTGTCCTCCTTGATGAACAGTGTCGATCGTTTCACAATTTCGTGAACTGGGAGTTCATGATGCAACGACTCCAAAATCACTTGCCGCTCCAATCCCCAAACTCCGAAATAGAAAAATTCAAGGCCTTAGAGTGTTGGAAGACACTCGCCCTTAATCTCCTCGCTGCTCTGCAAGATCCAATGACTCTCGCAACTTCGACACTTCTTCCATGAAGTGTTTCCACCGTTCATTCGGCTCCTCTCCTGGGGTGCTTCTAAGTGCTTAAATCCCTTGTAATTTGGTGCGATCCTATGGCTCTCGGGATTTCAACATTTTTCCCCGAAGTGTCTCCACCGTTCGTTTCAACTGCTCTCCTGCGTGACCACCCATAGGTTAAACTCTGTGTGCCCAAATCCTTTCTCTGAACCTCAAGGGTTCCTTCAACCTAAGTTTAGATATTGCCTATATACATATAAGTATGTTGGAGTAGTTTGAAAGTTAAGGGAAGTGATAGAATTATGGAAAGAATTTATCCACATAATCTTTTCTGTTCGAAGTAAACTAGACTAGTGTAATAATTTCATTATGGACATAAATGTATCTTACCTTCTCTTAAACTGCAAAGCTTAAATGAAATTGAATTATTTCATAGAAAAAAAAAAATCTATGGTGAATTTGAGGTTCATTACATATGGTATCAGAGGAAAAGCTACAACAGTGGGCCTAAACAGGGCCACATTAGCTACTTAGTATACATTTCAACGTATGTAAAACTAATAAATCTTACGGTTTCAAACAGAAAGCCCTTTATGTTTTTTGTAAGTTATTGCATCTCATGAGGGTGAAAAAATCAGGCTGGAAGGAAATCCGCAGCAAGGACCTCTGGGAGATCCAAAACATAATAGTGATGGAAGCCCACACATGGAGGTGTTGGAAAAAATGAGGAATATTATTGTTGAACTACAGGTTTTCAAGGCAGACAATGAAAAATTGAAGAAATCACAGCAGGAACAACAAGAGATAAATGAAGTCCTGCTGCGTAGTATAGTAACCAAGAAAATCCCAAAAGACGATAACCATGATGAAGAAGTCAGCAAAAGGGCCTCCAAGAATTCTGGACCGGAAACAGAAAAAGGAGACAGTTTGTCTGAAGGGACACCTTCTGTTGAGGACAAAACTATACCAGACAGAAAAAAAAAAAAGGAGACCACCTCGAAGGAGAATTTAAAAAGATTAAATCAACTACCTTTGATGGAGAATCCAGGACAGGAGAAGAAGCTGAGGCATGGTTGTTGGACATAAAAGAATACTTCCAAATCTACAACTATTCTAGCAACCTGGAGGTTAGAATGACCATCTACAATCTGAAAGCAAAGGCCAGCATTTGGTGGCAAGACCTAAAATTGGCCAAGGGCCTAAAGGAGAAACAATTGGAATGGTCTGACTTTAAGAAGTATTTCAAGAAACAATACCTTTCTGAAAGCTATTATGAAAGGAAGATGAAATAATTTTACGCGTTATGACTCGAACAGATGATGATGGAGGACCTTATAAATAAATTTATGGAACTACTAAGGTTCATACCGTACATCCCAGAGGATAAAGTAAAAATCCAGCGATTCTTGAGTTATTTACCACAGGCCTACCAGGACAGAATTGAGTTTGATAGCCCCAAATCCTTGAGTGAGGTATTTAGGAAAGAATGAATGTGCTATGACCAGTATAAACAACAGGTAGAGTTTCCCAAGACCTGGAAGGATAAGAAGCAAGATCGAATGAACTAGCAGAAGAAGGGATACCAACCAAATCCTTATCAGAATGTAGCAAAAAGTTTCCCAAGGAAGGATTTTCACTCCAATCATCCGAACACGCAAGGTAGCGGTAAACTGGTAAACCTAGGAATGAAGAAGTTTGAGGACATCTCCCACGATCCATTAAAGTGTTGGGAGTGTGGAGAGCCTCATCTAAGGAGAAATTGTCCACATTTAATTGCAGCAAACGGAACTGGTGTTCACAATTTGTAGGAAGCCTCGATAGTGGGAGACGTGGGCAGAAGTCTACATCAGATAAATGCAGCCATAGATGGTTGACAAGCTGACCACCAGTCCTCAGTGGTAGAAATCGAAGGTAAAATCAATGACACTCGAATTTGTGTTTTAATTGACCCTAGAGTTACATTAAGTTATATTACTCCCGATGTAGTAGAGTCAAATAAACTTAAGAAACTGATGAACGCAAAGTCATGGCTTGTACAACTAGCAATAGGCACTAAAAGGAAAGTAGTTGACTTTAATTCTGATCTCGAGTTTAGCTTAGATGGTCAAAAGATAAGGACCAATCTGAACATCCTTCCACTAAGATCTTATTATATGATTATCGGGATGGATTGGTTGGAACAACACAAAGCAATACTAGACTGTTATACAAAGATACTTAGCTATAAAGATAATTTTGGTATTGTTTGAATAGCCTAAGGCATACCAAAACCTGTATCAGTCAGACAAGTTTCAGTGATGAAACTCAATAAATGTATTAGAAAGGGATGTCAAGTTTACGCCATCCAAGTGACGAATCTATTAGAAAAAGAAGGTAAGCCCAAGTTAGAAGACTTTGTTGTCCTATGTGAATTCAAAAACATGTTTGTGGATGAGATACCAAAATTACCTCCTAGAAGGGAAATATATTTCTCCATAGACTTACTACCCGAATCAACCCTTATCTCAAAACCACCCTACCGAATGAGTCTACCAAAACTGACAGAATTAAAAATACAACTACAGGAATTGTTGGACAAAGAGTATATCAGACCGAGTGTCTTTCCATGGGGAGCACTAGTCCTCTTTGTGAAAAAAAAGACGGTACTCTAAGACTATGTATCGACTATAGACAACTGAACAAAATGACCATTAAGAACAAATACCCCTTACCTAAGATAAATGATCTATTCAATCAAGTTGGTGGGACCAAGATCTTTTCAAAATTGGATTTACGATCCGGTTATCATCAAGTTAGGATAAAGGATGAGGAAATAAACAAAAGAGATTTTCGAACAAGATATTGACACTACGGGTTTGCAGTCATACCTTTCGGACTCACTAACGCACCATCCACATTTATGTGCTTGATGAACATCATTTTCAGTTAGTACTTAGACAAGTTCGTAGTAGTATTTATCGACGATATTCTGGTCTATTCTAAAACGAAGGAGGAACATGATGAACACTTAAGAATAGTTCTGCAAACATTAAGGAAACACAAACTATACGCAAAATTCGACAAATGTGAATTTTATAAAAAAGAAATACAATATTTAGGACATGTCATTTCCTTGGAAGGTATTGTCGTAGACCCAGAAAATATAAAAGCCATTACGGAATGGCTAGTACCTAAGGATGTGGCAGATATCCGGTCATTCATGGGAATCACCGGATATTATCACAGATTTATAGAAGGGTTTTCCAAGATAGCCTACCCTATCACGTCATTACAAAAGAAAGGGACCAAGTTTAACTAGCTGAAAGAATTATTGACATCGGCACCCATTTTGAAGGTAGTAGACCCAGATAAAGACTTCACAGTATGTGTTGATGGAAGTAAAGAGGGATTGGGTGGTGTTATAACTCAGGAAGGGAACATGATTTGTTACGAGTCCCAGAAATTAAAAGAAAACAGGCGAAATTATGTCACTCATGACTTAGAATTGGAAGCAATAATACATGCCTTAAAAATGTGACGACACTATATAATGGGCAAAAAATTCCTACTATTGATGGATAATAGAGGGGTGAAATATTTGTTTAACCAACTAGACCTTAATGCAAGACAAGCAAGGTGGCTAGCCTTCTTGAACGAATTTGTCTTCTAGGTCAGACATATCAAGGGTAAGGAAAATAAAGTAGAAGTTGCTTTAAGTAGAAGAGTCCATGGGTTATTTGAGATAAATATCAGTAGGGAAGAAAGCGATCTGGAATAAAGAATAATGATGACAAGTATTAACGAAGAAAATTACACTAAGGTGATGGCAAAATTTCAAAAGAGTATCACAAAGTCAGATAAACCAGATCTAAGTATCGACAAGAAGGGACTATTACGATTTAAAAATAGACTTTACATACTAGATTCAACAGAGTTAAAATTATCTATTTTAGACGAAGTGCATAAGAATCCATATTTTGGCCATCCATGTTACCAAAAAATAATAACAACACTCAGAAAACTATTTAATTGGCCTAATATGAAGGGTGAAACAACAAAGTACTTGGCTAGGTGCCAATATTGTCATCAGGTTAAGGTCGAGCACCAACACCCAACAGTCCTATTACAACCATTACCAGTACCAGAATGGAAATGGGAGACTATATCACTAGACTTTATAACAAGTTTGCCTAAAACTCAGAAACAAAATGATTCTATCATGGTTGTAATCGATAAACTCAGTAAGTCTGCACACTTTATTGTTGTAAAGTCTACTTTTAAAGCTATAAACATTGTTTAAATATTCATGAAAGAAATTTTTAGACTGCATGGTATTCCTAAAATGGTGGTTTCAGATAGAGACGTAAAATTTACATCCTCTTTTTGGAAGGAACTTTTTGCAGGACTAAACACTAAATTGAACTTCAGTATGAGCTATCATCCACAAACGGATGGACAGACCGAAAGGACACACCAGATCATAGAGGATATTTTTCGCATGTACGTAAGAACAAAACTGAGCAAGTGGGAAGACTACATGCACTTGGTAGAATTTTCATATAACAATGGGTACCAAACTTTGGCTAAGTTGAGCCCTTTCAAAATATTGTATGGCCGAAAGTGTACAGCTCCAATTAGCTGGGATAATCCGACTGACAAACTCATGGTTGGACCAAATATGCTCCAAGAAATGGAGAACATCGTAATAAAGGTACAACAGAACTTGAAAGAAGCACATGACATACATAAGAGTTATGCAGACCAGAAAAGGAGACACTTTGAATTTCAAGTGGGAGGCCATGTTTACTTGAAGGTTAAAGCCCGAAAAAGCTCGTTGAAGTTAGGGATTTGTGCAAAGATGGCACCCAGGTTTTGTGGGCCCTTCGAGATACTAGCTCGAATTGGACCCATAGCATATCAACTTCCAGTTCCAGCTAATCTAAGAATTCATAATGTATTTCATGTTTCTTTGTTAAAAAAGTATATTCATGACCCTACTCATACGATTGATTGGAACTTGGTGCAGGTGGAACCCTAAGGCAAGTTCCAGGTGGAACCCCTACGCATTCTGGACCAGAGAGAAATAACACTTTGGAACAAAGTCGTCGCTCAAGTAAATGTGCAATGGAAGCACTTTAATCATGAGGAGGCCAATTGGGAGTTGGAGGGAGATTTGCGGAAAACTCATCCAAAACTATTCCAAGAAGGGAACGAACATTGATGAAAGTGTTTTACTGAAGGGGGAAAGGATGTGACATCTCCCAAAAAATAAAATATTTTTGAAATTTAAAATTTATGGAAATTATTCTATTTTTAGTAAATTCGAATTTGGAAAATTTTTGCCATTTATGGCAATTCCAAATTTTGAATTTGGTAATTGTAATTAATTATTGTGACTGTTGGGAAGAGACCTGATTTGACCCAAATAACTATTTGACTATGACACTTGTATGGAAATAGAATGTTTTATGTTGATTATAGGAGAATAAATGGAAAATCCATGTTAAATTTAGTTTACCATGACTCTGTGAGTGTGGAACATGTTGGAACTACCTCTGGATTGATTATTACAAGTGGAAAATCAGTGATTTGGCCATTGGAAACCCCTGAAAATCAGGGATTTAGAGAGCTGCGAAAATTCCCAAGGGAGGGAAAAGACCTGGGAAAATGATAAATAGCATATGAGAGGAGGCAGGACGCTGCCAAGTATGCAGAGAAAAGGGACTATGGATTTTCCTTGTTGTTATGAGCACTGTTGCATAAGTGTGAGGCAAGAGGATAACTGTTGGAATTTGTGGACATTGTTGAGGAGGAGTCTTCCAAATTTTCCCTCATGGATTCATGGTCAGGCTAGGGGGTGAATCGGGCAAGAAATTTTGGCTGCCTATTCTATGGTTGGGAGGAATGTGGTTGTTTCCTTTGCCTTCCCACAAAACGGGTTCAGATATGTTGATCTACTCCTTCTTTGTGTTAAATAATCATTTATAATGGTGATATGTATATGTTAATTCTGTATTGAAGTACTTCCATGGGACAAATATGTCGTGTCATAATCCATTTCTGTAATAGGAAAATCTTGTTGGTTTGTAATCATTTCACCGCTTTATGACGGCGAATCGTTGGTCGTCTTTCCCTTCAAGACGTGAGGGTTCACTGTCAAGCGGTGGCGCCTTATCCTTTGTAGGCCACCAAATACCATCACCGCCCTGATTTAGTCTTTCCTAAGGTAGTAGGGGTAAGTTTTGTTCCCATAAATACTTGAATCATATTGTAATTCCGAACACAAAGGGTGAGATAGCTTGAAAGCATTTCCTGAATTGATTTGGCTATTCCCTGTTTTGGAGGTTTTCTCTACGATTGTGATTTTATGTTATTGAGTTTATAAACTCATTTTATTTCTTGATAATTTCATTTTTTGAGAAAACACAATAATTATTTGTTTTTACCAACTACGAACCTAGTCATTTATTTATTCCGAGTTTATTTGTTGGAGCATGTGATTTTAAAAGGAGATTAAATACAAAATTGATATTTCGGCATTCGGGACTTTCTTGTTGGGCCCACACCCTAATCTCATTTCACAATTTGGCATTTCTTATTTCATTTTGTTTGTGCGTCAGGTGTTCGTAAACCCCGAAACCCCGAAGTGATGGTCCCACATTCCATTCACATTTTCGCAATTCGGGAGTTGTTGTGTGTTGGTGTTTGGAATTTGAAATTGTGAAATCCCGAACCCCGAAACCCCGAAGTGGTGGGCCCACAGTCTTTCCGCATTTAGTGATTCGAAAAATAGCGTTGTCTTTTTTTTTTATGTTCGGCATTTGTAATCGTCGAAACCCGATTGACCTCTATTTTTTCACAAAACGGTAGGAACATAGTAGAAATTATTTTTTATAGGAACAACTTTAATACTGTAATGAATGGACTGGTAGAAACGATGGAGGATCTTCATCCAAGATAGAGGTAGAATATAAATAATAGATCATATTACAAGCCACTCTGTATAGGGCATGACAAGTACATAAATTATTGTATATGAAAGTATTAAACTAATTAAGCATGTTTTTAGCACGATTTTTTTTTAAGAGTTTTGCTTGCTATGAGGTCATACACCTTTAAGTATTCGAAATTTCGTAATTAGACTATTTTTTAATGGCATAAACCATAGAGAACAAGATGGGATCCTTCGAGTTAACTATGCTTGACGTGTAAGCTACTGGTGTTTAAGAATGAGACCCAAGTTAAGTAGATATACTTGCATGTTTATATTTTTTCTAAGTAAAGATGCGGGACCGTAGCACATAACTGAGCTTTCCAATTATTAAACCAGAATCAAGATGAAACTATACCTATGACAGTGAATCGCTCTATATATATTTAGAGAAAGTTATAGGTATGTACATACCTATAGGTGGAAATAAGTACAGATGTTAATAGAGAGTTAAAGCGAATTCCCTACAGTCAGAATGATAATATATGCCTTTATACGTGCATGTAGTAGAAAGTCAAAATACCATTTGTTCTAGTAGTCATGAAGATCCAACCTTGCAATTAAAATCATAATTAAATGTGCAGAACTAATTACTTTGACAATCCTAGACTCCTTGTCCTTCCAACTCCCAGTCTCTAAAACACCGAAAAGGGCTTCACGGTTCTGGATCACCCTTAGCCTCCATCCACGTGACCACTACTCTGTGACCACACACTTAATGTCAAAGCGCTACCATCTTTTCTCGATTCTGGCTGCAATGATTCTAGGTCCTTCAAACTCTCGGACCCTGAAATGCCGGAATCTCCCCCTTGAGAGATCAATGGTCCAGATTCCTCTTGAATCGATGACCACGATCCCACTGGATCAACGATCCACAACCTTTCGGTATTTTCCCCGAACCTTGACCAATCGCCACATGTCCTCCTTGATGAACGATGGCGATTGTTTCGCAATTTCGCGACCTGGGAGTTCACGATGCAACGACTCCAAAATCACTTGCCGCTCCAATCCCCGAACTCCTAAATAGCGAAATTCAATCCCTTAGAGTGTTGGAAGACACTCGGCCTTAATCTCCTCACTGCTTTGCAAGGTCCAACGAATCTCACAACTTCGGAACTTCTTCCATGAAGTGTTTCCACCATTCATAGGGCTCCTCTCCTGGGGTGCTTCTATGCACTTAAATCCCTCGTAACTTGGTGTGATCCTATGGCTCTCGGGATTTCGACATTTTTCCCTGAAGTGTCTTCACTGTTCATTTCATCTTCTCTCCTGTGCGACCACCCAGAGGTTAAAATTTGTGCACCCAGATCCTTTCTATGAACCTCAAGGGTTCCTTTGACCTAAGTTTAGATATTTCCTATATACATATAAGTATGTTGGAGTAGTTTGAAAGTTAAGGGAAGTGATAGAATTATAGAAAGAATTTATCCACATAAGCTTTTCTATTCAAAGTAAACTAGACTAGTGTAATAATGACATTATGGATAGAAATTTATCTTACCTTCTCTTAAATTCTAAACCTTAAACAAAATTAGATTATGTCATAGAAAAAAAATAAAAAAATTCTATGGTGAATTTGAGGTACATTACACAATGGAGGGGAAACAAGAGAAGAAATAGGTAATCTGTTAGAAGATTTCAAAACATAAATGATTAACTCTTTTGGTTCACAAATTGATACTCTGTAGATCAAACAGAAACAAGCAGAATCAGATCAGGCATTGTCCATTTTTTGTCTGAAATGCAGAGACAAACATCCACCAAGGGAGTGCCTGTTGAACAGTGTTCAAGTATGTCTTATTTGTTAATTAGATCATTCCACTGACAAATGTCCCTCCCTACCAGGTGTAAAAGAATCAATAAAGGTGATTAATGAGGAAGCAGAGGCTGCCTATCTAATAGCATAGGGGAGACAATGGTAGCCACGAGGTCAAGGTATAAACCCTCAAATCTCTCCCGCAATGCTTAATTATTGGAATAATGTGAACAATAAACTTCAATATGGTAAGATGAATGCCCCCCCTCCAAATAATATGTCACCTCCTTATCAAGATCCCAATGCATGGGTACCTATGCCCCAACAACATAATCATCCTGGGCAATGGAACCCATATTGGAGAGGCCCTCAACAACAAACTACTTATCAAAACCCTCACCAACAAAATCCCTATAAACAACAGTTCCAACCCCAGTATCAGCAACAACAGCTGCAGTTACCTCCCAATGCCCCATAGAACAATCCTCCATTACAGCCTCATATGCCTATGCAACCTAACCCAAATCCAAATAATAAGGTCGTTTAGAATATTGATATACACAATGTGTCAACCCTGTCTATTACCCCTATGCCTTGTGATGAGATAAAATTAAGATTAGGGAGAATAGTCGAGCCAATAATTGAAGATTCTCCATCTTCAAAATCAGACAAGGAATCAAGGGAAAAACCATTTGCTAATACAAAGGAAATTGATGAACCTATGATAGAATTAGCAGAACCTCCATTCCCTGAAAGATTGGAAATTACCAAAACTGTGGAATTGCCATCCTTCAATCTCGTAGAAGAATTGCAAAATCTACATGTTAACATTCCACTATTGCAAGAGATTAGGGATGTCCCTATTTATGTGAAGACTGTGAGAGACCACTGTATCAAAAAGCTTGGAAAGAAACCTAGGGACCCCTTCATAGTACATGTAGTTGGAGAATTGTCTGAACTGATGTCAAGCAAAACCCCACCTATTAAATATGGCGACCCATGAAACCCTGCAGTCACTGTCAAAATTGGACATACATTTATTCCCAATGTGTTAGTTTATTTAGGGGCAACAATTAACATTATGCCAATCGAGATGACACAAGTGTTGCAACTTAGAATGCAAGTTCGACCCACTCCTACTGTTTTAGAATTAGTTGATCGTTCTACTATCAAACCAGAAGGAGTAATCGATGATTTAGCTATTTCAGTTGATTCATCGGAGTATCCTTCTGATTTTGTCATATTGCAACCTAAAACCCGTTTGGGGGCCGCCCTATAATTCTATGAAGACCATGGTTAGCTACAGTCGATTCCTTCATTGGTTGTATATCTGGTTCAAAGACCATGTCTTATGTTTATGATACCAAGAAACTTACACTTTATCCTCATGCTACACCCAGTGTGGAACCCAGAAATTCTTTATGGATCGACATTGAGGATGAAAGCGCTCTGCCTGTGCTAACCATAGGAAAATACCTGAGTTTCAAAGATGAGATAGAGGATGAGCTTATCAATAGCTTTATTAGTGACCCCTTTGTTGTTACACAAAACACATACCACCGATTGAGTCGAACCTTCCACCCTACTTCCCAGGAAGGGGTGAGCCCAGAGATGTTCTATGAAACTATTGTAAATCAAGTTAATTCAGCTGTAATAGTAGATGATGAAACAACTAATTTATTTCCTAAATTCAATTCTAAGAGCATGGCTATAGAAATCAAACCTGGAAAAACCCTGAACATCAATTCCGATTTATCTTCTGTTGAAACTCGTCGTTTGATGAAGTTATTGATTGAACATAATAAGCATTTGCCTGGGATTACATGGATGTGAAAGGGATTTCCTATGAACTATGAACCCACCACATATAAATTAAGGAATAATGTCGACCCATTTTCCAACCCCAAAGGAGGATGAACACTAATATTAAAGATATCATTAATCAAGAACTCTAGAAACTTCTAAATGTCGGATTCATCTACCCTATATCAGACAGTGAGTGGGTTTCACCGTTGGTTATTGTTCCTAAAAATAATGGTAAATGGAGAGTGTGTGTGGACTATAGAGCCCTGAATAAGGCCACATAGAAGGATCATTTCCCTCTTCCATTCACTGATCAGGTTCTACACAACCTATCTGGGAAAAGTTTTTTTCTTTCCTAGATGGATTTAGTGGCTATAACTAGATAACCATTGCTCCAAAAGACCAAGATAAGACCATCTTTACCAGCCCTTGGGGTAAATTTTCCTAAAAGGTTCTCCCATTTGGCTTATGTAATGCACCAACCACTTTCTAGAGAGATGTAATTGGTATTTTCTTTGATATGGTAAATGATTGTATGGAAATATTTATGGATGAATTTACAGCTTATGGTACTGATTTCGATGAAGCTTTAGCTAATCTAGAAAAAGTACTCAAAATATGTATACAATATCATATTTCTATAAGTACAGAAAAGTGTCATATGATGATGAGCGAAGGTGTGGTGTTGGGACACTTCATTTCTTATGCAAGAATTCAGGTAGACCTAGCCCAAATCCAGTTAATTTTGGACATTCCAACTCCATCAACTAAGAAGGAGGTAAGAAGATTTTTAGGGCATGCTGGATATTACAGGAGATTCATTAAAAAAATTCCAAACATGCCTCTCCCTTATTTTTTCTATTAACAAAAGATGTTGACTTTAGTTGGACTGACAAGTGGGAATTGTCTTTTGCAGATCTGAAACAAAATTGTCCACAACTCCCATTTTGAGAGGGCCCAATTGGACTCTGCCATTTCACATTTCTTCAAATGCCTCTGGTACTGCAATTGGTGCAGTGCTAGGGAAACAGGAGTACAAATATCCCTATGATATCTACTATATCAGCAAGAACTTGGATCCTGCTGAGTTAAATTATACAGTTACAGAAAGAGAATTCTTGGCATTAGTTTATGCGATCAATAAATTTAGGCATTATCTCACTGGCTATTATACTTTTATTCATAATGATCATTCAACAATTAAATATTTGATGAATAAACCTATTACTAATGGCCGAGTAACAATATGTTTGTTATTATTACAAGAATTTAAAATCACTATAGTAGATAAACCGGGAAAAGAAAATTCGGTTGCTGATTTTCTCTCAAGATTGAATATAAATGATGATAATTCACCTGTAGATGATTCCTTTCCATATGAACATTTGTTAGCAGTCTCTTCTCACTCACCTTGGTATGCATACATTCCTAATTATGTTGTTGCATTGAACGTACCTCCACATCTATCGCCCTGAGAAAGAAGGAAGATTATTCAGAAGAGTGTTTGGTATAGTTGGATAGGGGGGTACCTTTTCTACACAAGCTTGGATCAAGAAATCATGAGATTTGTGAGAGATGATGAAGTTTATGATTTGTTTAAAGCTTTCCATGATGGCCCTTGTGGTGGTCATTTTGTTGATAAAAGGACTGGGCATAAAATTTTGAGGATGGGCTATTTCTGGCCCACAATATTTCAAGATGCAAGGAAGTATGTCCAAACCTGTGACAGTTGCCAACACATGGGTCAACCAAATCATAGGGATGAGATGCATATCCATCCTCAAGTAGTCTTAGAGCCTTTTGAGAGATGGGCCATAGATTTTTTAGGGCCCGTTAACCCACCTTCTAATAAAAAATTCTATATATTGGTCTACACATATTACATGACCAAGTGGGTTGAGGCAAAAGCAATCATCAGGGCCTCAAAAGAAGCTATCTTAGAATTTTTTTTTGAAGATATCGTTGTTGGGTTTGAAGTTCCCAGAGAATTGGTAGTTGATAGGGGACCACCTTTCACATCACATAAGTTTGAATCCCTACTCAATAAATATCATGTTTTTCATAGAACATCTTCTCCATATTATCCCCAAGGTAATGGGTAGGTGGAAAGTAAAAACAAAGTAATAGAATATATTCTTACCAAAGAAATGAGGGAAAATCATATGGATTGGTCTGATAGATTGCATGAAGCTCTATGGGCTTATCGAACCACTTGGAGGAACACAACTAGGTTTTCTCCTTATGAACTGGTATATGGGAATAGCCCTGTTTTTTCCATTGAGTTCAAGATCAAAACCCTAAGAACTGCATCAATAGTCAATCTAGACTTGACTGTAGATCAGAAGGCCAGAATGCAGTAGCTAAATGAGCTGGATGAGAAGCATTTGGATGCCATTCATCAAAACATAGTGATTCAACAACAAAGAACCAAGTGGCATGACCGATTCATCAATAAGAAGTTATTCGAAAAGGCATATTGGGCTCTGTTGTATGATTCACGCTTTAAATAATTTCAGGTTAAGTGGTGTACAAGATGGATAGGACCTTACGAGGTAGACACTATTTTTTCCAATGGGACAGTCAGGTTAATCACTATTGATGGAACCAATACAGAGTTACATGAAAATGGTAATCGCTCGTGCCTGTATCAGCGTCCACTTTCCAAGGAAGAATTTAAATCCAGATGTACAACTGATACAAGTTATCAATTTTTAAAGGGAACGGAGCCTGCTCCTTCCCCTTATGAACCTTAGAAAAAAAAAATTTCAATAAAACCTTGTATATAAATAAACTGTGCGAATTTGAACTTTTATGTTTTTTCTTAAAATATTTCATTTTTTTTTCTCTTCTAAAAAAATCAGCCTAGAAGGGTATCAGGAAAATACTTGTGTGCAGATGGATTGAAGAACAACAAGGTACATTACAATGAAGGGAGTCGACGAATTAGTTTTTGGAAAACTAAGGAATTCTGTGTTCGTTCGGGTTACATGTTGTTATACCTCTTTCCATGTTGTTACACCATGGTCACTTTACATGTTGTTACACCATTTTCCCAACTATTTTGTCGTTTCACTTTACATGTTGTTCCACCATTTTCCCGACAATTTCGCCAATTTACATGCTGCTACACCTGATTCCACCTGTCTGGCCAAAAATACATGTTGATACACCTACCGTCATTATTCATTTTCGCTATTTTACATGCCGCTTCACCCATTTTTCGCATCTCTGTTATTTTTCCGTGTTGAAACACTATTGTTTTGTTAGTTCCGCTGCTATATTTTCTTCTCTCTCTGACAGATAATGTCGCTTCATCATTAATTAACTCCACATCTGAAGATTTCTTGCTAGACAACCAATGAAAGGACTCCAACTATGCTCCACTTTTCATATCATCATTTCTCACGTTCTAGAGCCATCTCTCATCATTACAGCTATTCCACGCGGATCATATGGTGGTTGGATAGTGTGTTTACTCAAACAAATTGGTTTGTGCGGTAAGTTATGAAGTACGTTGCTAATATTACGTGTCACAATGATGTAGATATGGAAGCAAGATTTAATGCTTACTTGATGGTCGTCCTAAATTCATTAAACCATGAGTCAATCAGATTAGTTAGGGGGAACAAAAATCTGCGCTGACCTAATATTAAAATCCCTTTTTATAATCACCTCAGCCACCTTTCGACCACGCTTATTTTCGTTGAGACACTACGTTCTTTATGAAATCCACGTTCGAACTTGTTGTGTCTCTGCTTTAGTTACTGGTTTCTCCTCTTAAGTGACTATTAGACTCTAAAGCGACGTCATGGGAGGACCAGTTGTGAGGTATGAACCGGAAAATCTAGATGCATTGTTGCTACACCCAGATGTTTACCAAATATTTCTGCAGGATGGCTGGATTTCTTTTTTTAAGAAGTTGCAGGGGTTTAATGAAGCAGAGGTATTGGATTTCAGTCAGAATCTCACAGAAGGATATTCAATGGTGCATGGAGTGAGGATTCCAGTGACAGAAGAAATCATGGTTGTTGTGACAAGGTTGCCGACAATAGGAGAAATATGGTTTAATAGAAAAGCACATCTTCTCGACGCATAGAAGGGTTTTCTCGTGGACAATGAGCAAGTTCGGACCAAGGGCCGACGTGTAGATGTAATTTCCTTATCAAAACCATGGGGGAAAGTATCGGAATTTGAAAAAAGGTATATTACATGCGAAGGAAGATATCAAGTAGTTTATTTTTCTGATTTTATACTATTGTCACATTTAAGACATCATAATCTAATAAACATCCCTTATTACCTTGTTCATTCCTTGCATAATATGGCTCACTTTGTCAAGAGATATTAGCATCCCATGAATTGTCTTTCCAATCACAGACTGATAGGGTTGTTGATTCGTATAGGAATGGGAATTCCTAATGACCCATTACCTGAAGTGGAAGAACAATCAAATTTTATGCTTGCTGCTATGGCCAACCCTGATGTTGCGGGGTATTCTACCCTACGGACTAACAAGCTAGGGCTTTAAACTTGTATGCAGATCATGACCCTTCATAAACTACTTTTAACCTTCTACCCCAACCTAAAACCCTTTTTCACAAGCAAACAAGGGAAGAACCAACTAACCTTTTTATCGACGGTTGGTGTAGATCCTCTGTTGAGCTTCATCTCCTTGCTTCTGCTGCTCCTTCCAAAAATCGATCCTGCAATCCAGAAAAAACTATGCATGCATGATATTGTTCTACTAGAGGGTTAGAGATTAAACACAAATCACATAAAACATATAAGACTCATGTATTTGGGACAAGAAAAGCATCTTTTTATTAATCTCAATATGAACCAACTTACAATGATTATAGAGACTGGCCACCGTTCCTCGATCCTGATTTTGGGCTCCTCCTCTTCTTTTTCCTCCAACTGCTTTGCTTGAATTCTCCTAAAGCTTGAGGAAAGGCTAAAGGGTTGGGACAAAACGGATTCGGCAATTGGGCAGAGTTTCTTTGCTATGATTTTTCCTCCTTTTAATAGTACCCCTACCCCTTCTTTTATAGGCTAGAAGGAGCTAGGGTTTTCGACGAACTCTCAGCCATGCATGGTTGGGAGTTCCAGTTAACTGAGCCAAAGATTTTCGTCCCGGCGGAAAATTTCCTGATTTTTTGCTTTGTTAGGTAAACGTGGGCTGTAGTGGGCTAGCCCGCGTTCCAACGCGTGCAGTATAAGGCCAGCAAGTGGTCCAATGCACCCAGTGAGAGGTTAGGGCACGGGTTTCTTGATTTAAGTGGTTTTTCAAGGTTTTATTCAGCATGCCTTTGGCAAGGAAGAGACATGAGTTGGCATGATGCCAGGTAAGCCTGTGTGGTGCATTTTAGAGTTATAATAGATGCCCCCTAATGTGTGAGGTCAGAAGAGCATCTGATGTCCAAAATACATTACCAATTCTTTACCAATCTGTATTGATATGCTGAATGAGTGAGCCCAGGAATCAGGAATCAGGAGGTGTCGTCTGCAAAAAAAATCAAATGTCTCACCGAGGCGGGCATACCCATGCTCGGGATAAATCAGAACCATGGCTACCAGTCAAATACACTGTAGATCCATGTCAAATAACTATAAAGAGTAGCCGCGAACAATACACAGCGGAGCTACATCTCAAAATCAGAAAGATATACATAGGAAGTATCCATCTCTCAGAAGCTGATTTGGCCTGATGGCTGTACTTTAGAGCTCGAGCAACAACTTCAAAATCTTATAAACTCGGGTAGGAGTGTAATATGAGTGTACGACTTCACTACCCAGAGGTCTTCGACGGCTCGTCGGTTATGGACTTGATAATCTTGATGATCAGACTGAAGGCTTCATTGATTTCGAACAAAGACTTGATTGGACGTTCAGGATGGCAGGGTATGCGGACAAGAGACATATTGCAGAGTGGCCGACTCAAGCTAAGTAACAAACTTCCCTTGGACAATAGCACGACAAGTGATAAGACTCAAGCAACATATATGTTAATCATAAATCTACGAAGCAGGAGGCAATGCAAACTCTCCATATGTTTGGAAGAGTAACCAAACGGTGGAGGACACAACTCAATATAGCGAGCAAAGCTTCCTAAGGTCGTACTACATCCCAAAGTTTGATGAATCAAATGGGCAGATGTGCTTTATCCAAGGGCGACTCATAATGCTGCCAATAAAGAAAATACTTTTCCCATCCTCTTTTTGGGATATATTTGATTTTTTTTTTTTGGTCTTTTTGAATATTTTGAAAAGAATAAAGGAATATTATGTTACAGTGGAGGAACGAGAATAGAAAACATACAAGCTCAAGGCACAAGGACAAGACTGATGTTCTAGGAAATGATACTCGAGGAAAAATCCTCCAGTGGCAAAAGGTGTGAAGATGCAAAAGCAAACTGTTACTAAGATGATGGGTAAAGGATGCAAGTGCAGTTGATAGAACACACAATGGTAACATCCTTCGATGTAAGTTTAACGAGCCCAGAGAAGGGAAGCTCGGTGATTTTTCATGTTTAGAGAGTC
>JZKD02S1665055.1:142427-170182 GCA_000966675.3 Picea glauca
TCCTTGGTATATATAGGAGACTAGGAGGTATAATTACAAATAATGGCCTAAAGCCGACATAATTAAAATAACATTACTAATCTAAATTACAACTAATGGCCTAAATCCGACATAACTAAAATAACATTACTAATCTAATATGCCCCAATTAAGGGGTAATGAGCCAATATTAGGGCTTAACAATCTCAACCTACAAGAGATTGTTACCTCCGGAAACTCCAATATGTCGAACCCCGACTCTTCGGGATCTCCTGACACGCGTCCTCCACAGCGAACGGTCCTGATCCAATCGGGATATCGCCACTCATGATATCGGGATCTTTGTTGCAATCTCTTGGAACTTCAACTCACGATTACCCGATATGCGATGTCATGCACAGATCTAACAACTGCTTCTGCCTCGGATCGACGACTCTGCTCCCTCCTGAGATTCAAACACTTAGGTATTCTTGTCATAATCTCTCTGCACCTCTGTGAGATCTGACGACCCATGGGGTTTTGCGGAACCTTCGAGAGGTTTTCAACCGTCCGCTCTAACCTGGATGTTTCCTGCGAGAAGAACAAACGCTTCCTCCACGAAGACTTTTCCCTGCTTGCCGACCTACGACACTTCCTTCGGACTTCCAACAGAAGCTTCCCTACACTCATCCTTCGGTGAATTCGAAGGTCTACTCCTCCCGAGCTTGTTCTCGAATCCTCAAGTCCCTTTGAGAACTTCTTGCACGCACTCCTTGCGGAAAATCTTCAATCTTGACTAAGTGTTGAAGTCTTTTGACCCTGCGCACTCCTACAACAACAATCTTTTAAAAATTTACTCAGGTTCACAACCCTGAGGCTTTTCCTTGGCCTGTGCACTCCTTACATGACACTTCTACTCAGCTGTGTTTCTGGGAACTTAGGACAAAATTTATCTCTATCTGAAGCCCTCTGTCAATGCACTACTTGCGGACAAATTCCACTGCACTCCTTGCAGGAATTCTCTGGCTCATAATAGAGAAACAATTGAAACTAATAACCTCTTCCTTTCAGACTTCTAGTTCACCATGAAATCACATACACAACATATAAAATAAATGCATGACAGGAAGCAAAACATCCATGAGCATAATATCAATACACAGAGAAACAACACGATCCATGAAATTCAATTAAAGCTTTCTTCTATAAATTCAATATCTATACATGGGTGTTCTTCATACAATTCTCTGCATGCTCTTCTCTTCTTGCTCCTGTTCTCAATTATGTTACAATAACACAATGAGGGAGTCTATATCCATTTTCCCTCTTGGAATCTAAAGCTATCAAATCTACAATTAGAATCTACCTACCAGCATTAACTAAAATAAATGTCGTCTATCTACCTAAGGACAAGAGCTTAAAAGGTGAAGGTCCAATACAATATACAAGTGTACCCTCTCTTAAATGACTCATTTAAGACTTGCGCAACAATTCCCAAAGTGTTTTCAAAAAAAATCGTGCCGGCTTATCCAGCTGTCTCTCGCCTCCGTGCTAGCTCGCTTGATGTGCTGGCGATGCTCCTGCATCATACTCCCTGGCTTGAAAAATTTCATGGGCTCCTGTCCATGAGCTCCTGCACAGCCTGTCCATGCTTTTGTATATTCGCTTCGCTCTCCCAGCTGGTATATTCCACTGGATGATTCTTCCACTTGACCAGGTACTCATAGTATTCTTTTCTCCTGGTCTTCTTACTTACTCTCTTGTCCAGTATGCATTCCATCTGTGGCTTTTCTGCAATCGACATCTGCTTCTGCCACTGGACTTATGGTTGTTCATAACTTCCAGCTCTTGCTTCCTCAACCTTATATGGATATAAGTCTGATACATTGAATGTCGGAGATATCCCAATGCCATCCGACAATTCAATTTCATACACATTCTCTCCGAATTTCTTCAGGACTATGGAAGGTCCGATTTTCTTCATTTTCAGTTTGTTATATGTTCCCCTCAGGAACCTTTCCTTCCTCAAATGTGCCAGAACTAGATCACCAACTTCAAACTGAAGTTGTCTCCCATGTTGATCTGCTCTGCGCTTATATTCTTGGTTTGACTCCAGCAATCGCTCCTTCACCCTACTGTGAAGTTCTTTCATCACCTCTGCAAATTCTTCAGGGCTTGCGCTCTTAGTTATTATCTGTTTTGAATCCCTTAGCTCAGAAACTCCTCTTGGTTGCCTACCGTATACAATCTCAAATGGACTTTTTCCTGTGCTTCTGTTCACTGAGTCGTTGTATGCAAATTCTGCCTGTGGCAACACATTGTCCCAACTGTTGTGGTGCTCTGTCACCAAGCTTCATAATAAGTCTCCCAGACTTTTGTTGACCACTTCCATCTGTCCATCCGTCTGCGGATGATAAGAAAAACTAAACGCCAATTTAGTTCCTATATTCTTCCATAGCTTCCTCCAAAAATTCCCTATGAATTTGGTGTCTCTATCCGAAACTATGCTTTTCGGTAATCCATGAAGTCGAACGATTTCTTTGAAAACAAAATTGGCGATGTGAGTCACATCGCTGGTCTTCTGGCATGGAATGAAATGTGCCATATTTGAAAACCTGTCCACCACCACAAAGATCGAATCAACACCTTTTTGTGTCCTCAGCAAACCCAATACAAAATCCATGCTGATCACCTCCCATGGTCTTTTTGATATGGGCAATGGATGATAAAAAATCGCATTCTTCTTTCTCCCCTTCGAGTGCTGACAAATCCTGCATCTGTCAAAAAACCTCTTGACATCTTCTCACATGCCTGGCCAAAAATATGATTCGCTCATCTTCGTGAACGTTTTGTCATGGCCAAAGTGTCCTGCTAATCCACCACTGTGCTTCTCTTTCAACAGGTTCTCCCTCATGGAGCAATTTGGAATACACAATTGATTTCCTTTGAACAACAATCCTTCCTGGATCATGTAATCTATCCAAGGACTTCTGTCTCTGAGAACTGGATTCTCAGCTACTTCATACGTTTCTCCAAAATCTGCATCTCCTGCATACATGTCCCTGAGATTTTCAAAACCCAAGGTTTTGACTCAGAACTCCTGCAACAACAAACATTTTCTACTCAAAGCATCAACCACTTTGTTAGCAGTACCCGAAATATGTTTAATCACAAATGTGAAATTCTGCATATAATCTACCCATTTTGCATGTTTCCGATTCAACTTCTCTTGTTGACTCACAAACTGCAATGCATGATTATCATTGTACAATACAAATTCCTTCGGGATTAAGTAATGCCTCCACTTCTTCAATGCCTGTATGATAACATAAAATTCCTTATCATACGTGGAGTATTTCAGCTTCGCTTCATCCAGCTTCTCGCTGAAATATGCAACCGACTTGTCTTCCTGACTCAAGACCACTCCTATGTAAAACCCACTCGCATCACATTTCACTTGAAATGTCTTCATGAAATCTGGCAACACCAACACCAGTTGTTCCATGATCTTCCGCTTCAACAGATTGAAGCTCTTCTCAGCCTCTGTTGTCCAATGAAAAGACTTATGTCGCTTCTTCACTGTATCCATCATTGCTGCGCTAATTCCACTGAAATTCCTGATGAAGTTTTGGTAGAAACTAGCCAAACCATGACAACTTCTCACTTCGAAAACATTTCTCGGTGATGGCCAATTCTTGATTACCTCCACTTTACTCGGATCCATCTTTAATTCATTCGCCGAAATAACAAAACCAAAATAAATGAGCTTTGTCTTCATAAATGAGGACTTCTTCATATTAATCAACAGATTCTCCTACTGTATCTTCCTCATCACAATGGCCAAATGCTTCAGATGTTCATCCTTTGTCTTACTGAAAATCAATATATCATCCAGATATACAATGACAAACTTCCCGATGAATTCCCTCAGGACATCATTCATCAGCCTCATAAACGTACTTGGTGCATTCGTCAAGCCAAATGGCAACACTAGCCATTCATACAGTCCTTCGTTGGTCTTGAAGGCTATCTTCCACTCATCACCTTCTCTCATGCAAATCTAATTATATCCGCTCTTCAAATCAATCTTTGAAAAAAGCTTTTCCCCACTCAGGCAATCCATCAGATCATCCATTCTTGGCAGTGGAAATCTGTACCTGATGGTTATCTTGTTTATCACTTTGGAATCAGTACACATTCTCCAGCCTCCATCCTTCTTTGGACTAAGTGTTGTCGGAACAGAACACGGGCTTAAACTTTCCCTGACCAGTCCTTTATCTAACAGTTCCTGTACTTTCCTTTTAACTTCCTCATTTTCCTGCGGCGTCAATCTGTATGCATCTTTGTTTGGTAAACTAGCCCCTGGTATGAGATCAATGTGGTGACTCACACTTCTCATCGGTGGCAACGAACGAGGTAATTCGTCCACTATGATATCAGTGAACTCTCCCAATAGTTCTTGAATCTCATCTGGTAGATCATCCACTATAGTGCTAGTCAGAACAATCCTCGGCTTTCTGACCACAAAGAACTGTGGATCTTCTTTCTTCTCCATCTCCGTGAGAAGTTCCTTCCCACTCATGAGAAGTATTGTGTTACTTACTTCTAGTTTCACTTCCTTATCCTTTGTCGGAAGAAATCTGTATGTCCTCCCATTTCTCTCCAGGGTATATGTGTTCATTCTCCCGTCATGAACCACATTTCTGTCATATTTCCATGTTCTACCCAGTAATAAGTGGCAAACATCCATGGGAATGACATCACAGAGTACTTTGTCATTATACTCCCCTATATTGAATTCAACTAAACACTTTTTAGTGACACTCACCTGATGTCCCTTCTGTAGCCATGAAACTTTGTATGGAGTCGGCTGATCAGTTGTCTCCAGCTCCAACTTCTCCACCATCTTGGTTGAAACGAGATTATCTGTGCTACCACTGTCAACAATAACCTTGCATACCCAATCCTTGGTTTTGCAAGCTGTCCTGAACAGTTTGGTCCTTTGTGTTGAGTCCTCCACCTCTCTCCCAGGTGTTAAGAGAACTTTACACATCATCAGTGACGTTCCGCCTTCTGTACCTTCAGTCTCAACATCTCGCCTTTGCTCTTCTACGATGTGAGCTTCTGCGATGTCCTTCTTTTTCTCTGGACACTCAAATGACCTGTGCCCATTCTTCCCACATGTAAAACACGTGATTACTCCACCTCAGCCTCTTCCTCTACCTCTAGTACAAGGAAAAGTATTTGCATCAGCATAATTTCCCTTCTGCTCATTATGTTTCCCTCTCTGTTCAATGTATGGTCCTTTCTGTGAGGTAGCACCTCTTTCCACTCTACCCTGAGGTTTCTTCCATTCTTCCTTGGGCTTCTGGAATTTCTCTTGGGCAACTGTCTTGCCTCTGGGCTGACTTCTACCTCGCCCTCACTGACCTTGCTTATAGCTCATCTTCTCCTCTGCTTTCATAGCCATATGATAAGCATCCTCCATCGTCCTGATGGTAACCATGCTCAATTCATCCTGAATGTCATACCTCAGACCATTCAGATATCTGGCAACCTTCTCATCATCGCTCTCCCGATGACCTGCTCTGATGTTCATCTTGTAGAATTCCTCAGTGTATTCTTTCACTGTCATTAGCTTCTGTCTCAGGTTCTGCATTCTCCTAAACAGAGTAATTTGATAATCTCTTGGGATGAACTTCGCCTTCATCTTCGCGATCATCCGATCCCAACTCTTGATATTTTTCTTTCCTTTGCAATGTCTATCTTCTTGTATCTCGTCCCACCATAATGTTGCATGTCCTTTCAAGCGTGTGACAACATGTCTGACCTTCTTATCCTCTTCGATATCTTCATAATCGAAGTAGGTGTCCAGATCTCTAATCCAGTCCAATAGCTCCTCTGCATCCAGACTCCCTTCATAAGCTGGAATGTCCATCTTTATTTTCGAACTCATCCAGGTGATAACTTTAATCAATCGCTCAGTTGATGCGTCTTCGGCTGCAACCTCCTCCTCGCGTTCAGCCTTAATTTCATCCTCGGAATCACTAAGATCCACTACACTAACTGTGCGTCTTTGGGCTGTTTCCATCTCCTCGAGTCTTGCTCGAAGATCTCTCATCTGCCTCTCCATTTCTGGATTTCCTACTGGTCTACCTATTCTTCGCACCTCCTTATCTTCTGGGTTAGGTGACTGTCTTTCTCTTCTCGGCGGCATGGTGAATTTTCTCTCTCTTTGCTACAGAAAACAAAGAGTCAATCCCGCTCTGATACCAAACCTAGCGCAGCCGAACCCTTACTGGCACGACCGCTTCCTTAGGATCTTCCTTCCCTTCGGCCCGAAGAACTCGAATATTCTTCTAATTTCCTATTGGGAATTCTTCACCCACAACGACTCTTCAATGATCTCCCTTAACGGTCGGGAAATCAGAATCCGTGATTTCGCGAATTCTATGTTCGCCTACCTTATGCCTCACGATTCCCCGAAACCCGATGTACTGATGCTCCGAGGCACACGTGTGGATAGACTTTTCCACCCTCCGTCGCTTCCGTCGAACTTTTGGGATTCACGGGATCGCGAATCCTGATGTCAAAGGACTCAAGAGTTCATTTTTCCCGATCCCTGATATTCCGCCACCTATCTCCCACTAACTCCAGGTATGGCCCACATGACTCTTCCATCGGGATATCGCGTATCGCGATCTCAACTTACAAGAGTTTCTTACATCCGGAAACTCCGATATGCTGAACCCCGACTCCTCGGGATATCCTAACACGCGTCCTCCACAATGAACAGTCCTGATCCAATCAAGATATCGCCACTTGTGATATCGCGATCTTTGTTGCAATATCTTGGAACTTCAACTCACGATTACCTAATATGCGATGTCATGCATAGATCCAATGGTTGCTTCTTCCTCGAATCGATGGCTATGCTCCCTCCTGAGCTTCAAACACTCACGTATTCTTGTCGTAGTCTCTCTATACCTCCGTGAGATATGACAGCCCACGGGGTTTTGCGGAACCTCCGAGAGGTTTTCAACCATCCGCTCTAACCTGGATGTTTTCTACGAGAAGAACAAACGCTTCCTCCACGAAGATTTTTCCCTGCTTGCCGACCTATGACACTTCCTTCGGACTTCCTTCAAACTTCCAACAGAAGCTTCCCTGCACTTATCCTTCGGTGAATTCAAACGTCTACTCCTCCTGATCTTGTTCTTGACTCCTCAAGTTCCTTTGAGAACTTCTTGCGCGCACTCCTTGCGGAAAATCTTCAATCTTGACTAAGTGTTGAAGTCTTTTGACCCTGTGCACTCCTGCAATAGCAGTCTTTTAGAACTTTGCTCAGGTTAACAACCCTGAGGTTTTTCCTTGGCATGTGCACTCCTTGCATGATACTTCTACTCAACTGTGTTTCTGGGAACTTAGGACAAAAGTTATCTCTATCTGAAGCCCTCTGTTAATGCACTCCTTGCAGACAAATTCCACTGCACTCCTTGCAGGAATTCTCTGGCTCAGAATAGAGAAGCAATTGAAACTAATTCCCTCTTCCTTTCAGACTTCTAGTTTACCATGAAATCACATACACAGCATATAAAAGCAATCCATGACAGGAAGAAAAACATCCATGAGCATAATATCAATACACAAAGAAACAACACGATCCATGAAATTGAATTAAAGCTTTCTTCTATAAATTCAATATCTGTACATGGGTGTTCTTCATACAATTCTCTGCATGCTCTTCTCTTCTTTCTCCTGTTCTCGATTATGTTACAATGACACAATGAGGGTGTCTATATCCGTTTTCCCTCTTGGACTCTAAAGCTATCAAATCTACAATTAGAATCTACCTACCAACATTAACTAAAATAAATGTCGTCTATCTACCTAAGGACGAGAGCTTAAAAGCTCAAGGTCCAATACAATATGCAAGTGTGCCCTCTCTTAAATGACTCATTTAAGACTTGCACAACAATTCCCAAAGTGTTTTCAAAAAAATTCATGCTGGCTTATCTGGCTGTCTCCCGCCTCCGCGCTGGCTCGCTTGATGTGCTGGCGATGCTCTTGCATCATAATTCAAAAAACTGAATTGATTACATGTTACACTATGTTTAATACATGAGGCTAATAAAACAATTGAGAATTGCATTGTTTACCGTCAATTAAATGGAAAAGTGGCCCAAGAGTTGTCCAGTGATTTAACAATTCATTTTTGTACATTTTTTTATAGTTCGTTTGTAAAATAAGCATAGATATGAGTTTATTTGTTTTTATTTGTTTTATTTTGTATTTCCTTATTATATTAATAACTAAATATTTGATTTAAAACAATACATAATGGAATATTCCATTGTTATTCTCAAATATTTTTGTTATTATTAGGGTTTGATTTTTTTTAGCATGAAAACGTTTAAATTATTTGTTTAATCTTGTTTGTTATTATTAATAATTGTTTTGATTTTTTTGTTTACAGGATCTTATACTCCATATCACGGAAGAGAGTTGGAATTGCTTGTTTTGGGAAAGTAGTTGCTAAAGGATTGAAATGACAAAACTAAAAAATCGCTTCACTTCTCACAATGCGAAATCAAATCTTCATTTCTAAGAAAACGACAATGAAATTACGAAAACACTTGAAAACCCATTTGCAGAATGGAGCATTTTACCTTACTCATGAGGATGTTCGCCAACAATGGCTCGGTTTTGGAGATACATACAGATCTTGGACATCCATTTTTCCATATTTTGTGTCACAGTCAGCCTCCAATTTGGCTTTTGTTTGAACGAACCATGGATATCATATATTGATGTTTAGTATGAAATTAATTAAATTAAATCAGTTTATGTAGTGTGGGATTATAAAAAGAATATTAGAGCTTTAGAAGAAGGGGGAGCATGGAATAACGAATGGACTTGGGATTGTGCAAAGATAATGAACCTCATTTTACTTCAAACTTATGTTCTGTGAGTACTTTTGGACTTTTTTTTAATAAAATATCATTTGTTTTCATTTATATTGTCATTTTATTCTTATCATAGCTTTGTAGAGTTAAAATTTGAATTTTGTCCATGTTTTATTAATTCATTTTTATTCTATTAATTGTTGTATTGTTTTTTCCAAAGATTAATATTTAAAAAATATCATTTGTTATCTCATCTTTATCAATTATTTTTGTGATTGATAGATAGATGCATGTGTAAAATGTATAATATTTTTCTTATGCAAACTACATATGCTTAATTATTTCTTTTTAATGAAATGTGTTTTGTTAATTGAAATAATATATTATTATTCTCCATAAAGGATTGATCTCAAAGTTGTTTCCTTTCCTCATCTGTATTAAATCTACTCTATTTTGTTGAAATTCCTTTCACCAAAATTTTGTTGGACTTGAAGTGCATCATTGTCTCTTTGAGAATATCTTTTACAGGTGGACAATCTAACATAGTTTTGAAGGAGAGGATTTAACCATTAGATTGCAACTTTGCTCCTGATCATGATAGGTTTTACTATATTCTCTTAGAAATATTTATAGTGTCACGTGATTTGGTTTGATTGATTTTGAATGTAAAACAATATTTTCAAGTTAACTCGAATTGCTTTGATCATTAGAGTTTAGCTTTCATTAATTACATTCAAAATCATTTAGTTTAGATTTGATTCTTATCTTAGCTTGAATATTATTGTTTTAGTATGACTGAATTTTGAATTATTTATTTTCTTTATTATTTATAGATATTGTTTAGATTGGATTTTTCGTGATTAAGTTCCTTTACATACTTTGAAATTCCTGTTTTGACAAGTTTTCTAGTAAATATTGTACCCATGTAAAACTCATAAATTTTGTGAATTTATGTAATTAAATGTAAGGTTATATAATATAATAGATCATTGTAAATACTTGAAATCTGATAATTAGTAGTTGGATTCTTAAACAACTTTTCATTTGTTTATTAGATAGATCCTTTCATTGGACAACAGAGCTGTTAAAACTGTCATGGACAGTTACCTTAAACGGCTTAGTTTACACTTAAACAACCTTGGACCAGACTAGTCCCTTCCAATTGACAAGTAGTTAATATCGCCCGTCAACACATGCATCTATATATGTCTCTTAAAAGAGGATTGTTTCTCCTTTACCGACTCTAGAAAGTTTTGCGTTACTTCGATGCCCTTTTCGCTTTCGATCTACATGTTCTAACTACCTACATCATTTTTATCCTTCACCTTTGTTTCTTTAGAATCAATAATGTTGACCTAGACAATTCGATCCATATGTAGCCCTTTAGTTGTTTACAAGACAATACAATTGTCTATACTTTTGTCAGAAGGCTTAGAAATATTTATAACGAGATTCCTTTCACTCTAAAACAAAGTGGCTATACAGAAATCCTTTTGCAAGATTCCTCTCACTTATAATGAAGTAGTTGTATATAAATGTCTTTAACAAGATTCCTCTCACTCTTAACATCATATAAGGTGGAAATATAGAAAATCTCTTACAAAATTCCTATCACTCTTATCAATATATAAGGTGGCAATATATAAATTTTCCAGAGTTCCTCTTGCTCTTATAATTTAAAATGAGTGGTTTTCATGTCTTCTAATAGAGTTTAAGAGATTTTTACATATACATATTACATTTACACACACACACACACACATATATATATATACAATTAATTTTTTAGATGGTTTATTTCATGGACTCATCCTGCCTTTAATACTAGAAGGAGTTTCGCAGGTTCCTGCCTCTGACAATTCCTCTAACTTTAAATTTGAATCTGGCATTGAATATGATGCAAAATATGATTCTAAATCTAAGAAACAACTAGACCAAACTATAGGCATTTCCGCTAACCTATATAACCTCTCCTTATGAACACCACACACTATTGTTGTGTCTAGAGTAGCTTCCCTTGAATACACAAGTACCTGACCATTATGAAATTCCACCACAATATTCAAATGGTTTAAATGAGAGTAAGTTTACCTTTAATTCCGGAACATATAAAATATTATCTATTCAAAGAAATCCTTCCGACCGAAGCTGGAATCTTACATATCCATACCCTCTTATTTATTTGTTGGTGTTAGTTCTGAATACTACATAGAAATATGTGAAAGATTATAATAAATTCAAGAATATTGATCTCATCCAAGTCATGTGGTGAGATGAGACACTATCCAAAAACTATTCCTTGATTTATTCATATATAACGTTTCCAAGACCATCCATACAGAAGTATTATTTCCCAAGTCTATCAGTAAGACCATTAACTTCATCTGGATCTGCTTGTCTTCTTGCAAGTGCCTTTACATATTTCCTTTTTTGTTGTGGACATAAATGTGGTTAAAGTGTATATCACTTCTCTATCAGTTTTCCACTCTTGCCATAATAAGAGCAGAGTGTCTTGTTCTCATCTCATGACCACGATCCCTTTATATCATTCTCCCTTTTCCTTTTCTTTGAGAAATGATATTTTCCTTTAGCATTCTAATTAGAGCGATCACACTTCATAGAATATCTTGTTCAACACTTATCCACATCATGGTTACTAGTTCCACAGGAATTCCATGTATACATATACCATTTACCAATGGGAAAAGTATTGATTCCTTCTTTTGCATGCACATATTTCTCTGGAGATGTCTTAAACATGTTACCTTTCTCTGAACTAGAAGGTAAAGCTAATTATTTATGAAGGACTTATTCATATAAATTTCTCCTTTCTTGATCTATCCTCAAACATTCACCATATTGATGAGAAAAAGAATAATATGAGGATTTGTCTTTCTCAATCATGCCTTTTGAAATATGTAGTCCCTTTTTCATTTGAGACTTTACATTCTTAGCCTGCCAATATTCATGGATTGGTAATGATGGTGCCAATACTTGGTTCCTAATATACAAATTTCTTTCCAACTCATGAAAAATACCTATATGGAATTCCTCATGACATATCAGTTGATCTTGTAGCCTTTGCTTCTCTTCCTCAAGATCTTGTAACTACATTATTAACTCAAAATTATCCTTCTGGATTTGTCGATTAATATTTTTCTGCAACTTCAATTTCATGGGAACTTTACTCATCTTGTCCTTTTGATAAGAGCCTTCAAAATATTCACTAATTGAACTCTTGGATCTCATGTCACATCAACAAACTGGAAATGCACTTCAAAACTAGCTATGATACCACTTGATCCGATAATCCTTAGACACCACTTATTTCTTTACCATACAAACATGCATCATATAACTTGGTTTAGAATTAATTTCTTGATTATATTGAGGTGATTTACAGAAAAAATGATGATGTTCTCTCTATCCAAAAACTCATAAAATGATGATTAATTTTTATAATGATGAGATGACACAACATAAAATAAAAGAACTCAAATTACATATGTATATGAAAAATATTACTTCATCTTCAAAATGCCTTTAGATAGAATTATTATTCTTCATAATATCAAAACACCAATTGCATTACAACATGAGCTTGAAAAATCCATTTTAATAGATTATGTTAAATTCCACTACTCAAAACAAAAAAATCAGTTCACCATTAGAATCATTGTGAA
The DNA here is from genome assembly GCA_000966675.3 of Picea glauca. Taxonomy (NCBI): domain Eukaryota; kingdom Viridiplantae; phylum Streptophyta; class Pinopsida; order Pinales; family Pinaceae; genus Picea; species Picea glauca. The sequence continues at coordinate 154,975 of JZKD02S1665055.1, forward strand.
ATTATGCGAAATTTGACTATAAATTTGAACAAATTCTGAACTGGATCAATTTCACCCTCTTTTGCACGTAAAACAATGCACTAAGAGTTCAATAATGACAATTTGGACTAATACTTTTAAAAATGACCTCAAATTACAAAACATACTTCAAGTTCATGATCCTCACAGAAAAAAAAATCCAATGAGTATAAGCTTAACTATATTCAGACAAAATACCTCATGGCACACATTTCTATTCAACACCAAACTAGCTTCCTTACTATAGGTACTTCACGACACTGCATACCTCGGGATATGTGCCCTGCATTGTGATTCATTCCATCTCTAGACTTTTTTTGGCCTCCTTGGGATCCTTTCCCATATATATCCTTAGGACAGAACCAAATCCCCAACCTGCATCTGGATTCCATGCTACCTCTTTAATTATTAATTGTTGTATAACTGTAACTAACCAAAATTGGTGAAATGTTGGTTAGTGGAGGTTATGTAATTCAATGGGTAAATAGGAGGTTTGGGGTTCAAGCCCCGTAGAATCATATTTATAGTATATATGTGTTACATAGTTTTAAACCATATGATTCGATCCACCCCCCATGGGGCATATTTTCTCAATCCCCAGGCCAACTTGGCTTTCTATAAGGTGCCATGTGGCACCTTTTGATTGGCCCATGTGGAATCCTATAATTGGCCCAAGGTATGATCCCTACCACGTCCTCACTTATTGTGTTGTACGGATTGCCACATCATGTTGTCCTATCCTACCACGTAACTCCATGTAAGTTGTCTTTACTACCACCTGTCTACCACGTAGGATGTACATAGGCCATGTGTCACCCTTTCAGTGGTGCCACATGGAACATACAACATTCCACGTCATCTGTACGAATGACATGTGGAAAATTTTTATTGGTACAAATGGACCCCTGAAAAGTCCATTTTCGGGAGACACATGACAACTCTTGGTGCTTCCACGTTACCCTACTGACATCATCCTATGTCATGCTGACATCACCCTAATTGTATGGACATGACACGCGTCCTTTCCATCTTTGACTATTTTCCAAGTTTGACCAAAGTTTGACCAGCCATATCTTTTGCATATGAACTCCATTTGAGGCGATGTTTGCACCATTGAAAAGTTATCGCCGAGCTCTAAGAAATGATGTCCTTTTCTTATCCATTTGATATGGTTGAATTTTTATATTTTATGGATCCCCTGGGACCTCTATGAGTGTTCTGGATCCTCCTAAACCTCTATGAGTGTTCCTTAGATCCTCCTGGATCAATTCTCAACATGTTACACATTCTCTCTCTATCTCACTTAATTACTATAGGTTCACCAATCTATCAATGTCACCTTCTTTGTAAAATTACTAGAGATGTAATATCTTCAATAATGTACACCTTCTCTTTCTACAACATATCTTTGGTTTGTCTACGACACACTCTCTTGTAGATCTCTTATCTCTCTTCTTGATAATCTTACCATTTCACACTGTCTCCTATGGAGTTCTTATCTTTTTTTCATCTAATGTTTTCTATATTGTATCATGTATTCTACCCATAACTAAATTCTACAATATCCTTTCCTCTTCATCATCTCACGAGCATCGCCATATCTTCCACCAATTCTTCCTCCTCGCATAAAGTATGTTTCTTTATCCTAAATACATATCTTTCTTCAATCTTCCTTTCTCTTCTTCTCCCAACTCTAATACCATAGGAAATCCTAACCCATGGAACTTAGAGTCACCCAACAAAAAATACACACTAACAACATAATAGAAAGTATACAATTGAAACATAACTACAAAATTCAACATTTTCATCTAGATACAAAATTAGAAAATCAACATTATTTTCATGAAAATAAGAATAATATTGAAAGGAAGATGAGGTGTGAAATACATTTCCTACACTAATCCATGACATTAAAATGTGAAAAAACTTAGAATAGAACAACTGCAAAAAAATTAAATATACAACAAAACATTACACAACATGATTTCCAAGGTAAAACCCTTCTCGAAGAAAAACCCCACACTCTAAGGAACACTCAATGTATTATTCAACAACTAAATGGTTACGATGCAGAGTCTATGTGATCTCATCAAGAGTGTTCTATAGTAGCATATAGATTTTGGAGAAATCTTGGTAGCATAATAGTAAGTTCAAAGTTACACTATTATATCCTGCAATCTTATCATTGACTAAGTAGGCATAACAAAACCATAAACCATTTATGTTTTTCTAGTTAAATAGACTAGAAATCACCAACACATAGTTCACCAACGATTGTTGATTAGCATTTGTTTCCTACCAGTGATCTCCATTTGTTCCTTACTACTAGTTAACATTTATTCCTTCCTATTACTTTACATTTATTCTCTTCTACTCCTCAACAATCATTACTTTCTCCACTACAATATTTCAAGGTGTATGACACACCTATCCCAATGTTCTCCCACATTTCATATAAATTGTAATATTATAAGGGAGAATGCATCAAAGTATTAGCTAATTGTTAGGGGCCATAAGTACTTTAGACTCATAGTGCCACTTGAATTTACATGTGCTCATTGGTTTTGTAAACACATCTCCAACATTATGAAAAGTTTCAAATTTATATAGTATCACCTTTGCATCCTCTACCATGTCCCTAAAAAAATGGTACTATATATCTATATGATTTTTCTTTGCATGAAAATTTAGGTTCTTAGCTAGACAAATGGCATTGCTACTATCACATTCAACTATAATAGCTCTTTGACTAAGCCCTAGTTTTAAACATAGTTTCATAATCCAAATAGCCTCTTTACATGAATGAGTAGCTATCATATACACTACCTATGGAGTAGAAAAATCCACCACAAATTGTCTCTTTCTCATCCAACTTATGTCTCTACCAAAAAATTGAAAGATGTATCCATCTATAGAACTCCTACTATCTAAATCCTTTGTCGAATAAAAATCCACATAACCTATATATCCATTGAGTGTGGGTGCACTCAAACATCACTATGATAGAAAATGGAATATTCAAAGTTACCTTGCAAATACCAAAAGACCATCTTCACTACAATACAATGGTCACATCTAGGATTAGCCATAAATCAACGTAAGACTCAAACTGGTTAAGCAATGTTTGGTCTTGTATAAACCATAAAATACATCCGATTACTAATTGCACTATCATAATGAAAAAAATCCATATCCTCCATCTTTGTGGGTGTTGTAGTACATTTTTTAACTAAATATTTAGTTCCCACAAAATTCAACACACTCAATGGAAAGCAATTTTCCATGTGAAAATGCAATACCATAGATTTGTCATACTTACTCTACCTCAGCCAAAGATTTTAATTTTCTCGATCTCCCCATATCTCCACTCATAAGATATATTTCCAACCTGCAATCATTCATGTCAAATTGTTCTAAAAGTTGAGACTTAAAGTCATCGATCACATCCTTACTATTACCAAAGAATAACATATTGATGTAGGAGCATACCTTTCAAAGTCAAAGACACAAGCGTGGAGGTAGGGATATGACATCTTATCATGACATAATTTCAAATCAACATTTAACTCAGAAGAAAAACAAGTTGTTGAGATATTTTGGAAACAACGTTTTTAAATATATCTTGTTTGTAAAGTCTTGTACAACTATAAGGAGTAGCAAATAGAGAGTGGAAGCCCTTAACGGGTAATAACTGATAGTTATTGTAATAGGAAAAAGTAGGTAACCTCTAGAAACAGATAGGATAGGTTATAGAAATGATGGAGAAGAGCTCGAGGAGCCACTCCTTAGATAGTTTTGTTGTTGTTGTATTGTAGGAGAGACAACAGATAAGAGACAAGAGTAGAACCAAGTAGAATAGAGTAGGATATAGGAGAATATAGACGTAGTGAAGAACTGTACTACTATGTAATTTTATTTCATGAATGAATAGAGCAGACATAATTGTTCAAATTCCTTGGACAATGTTCATTATGACGTGTGATTGAATGAATGATGCATTTTGTATGTGTATTAGTTCATTTCGTTTCTGTGTGATATTCTATGGTTGATGACATGAGTTTGTGACAAATTGGATAAGTTTCAATCATTCTTCTTCTGAGAACTCATATGCAAGGTGTGCATGTCATACGTAAGGAGTGCTTTGATAGAGTCTTGAATTGACTCAAAGAAGTTCAGAAGAAATGATAGGAATTTAGGCCAAGTGTATGGAGTGCATAGAGTTGAGGAGTGACTAAGTGTCGATGAACTAGAACAAAGGAGTGCAAGGAGTGTGGGAAGAATTTATTTCAAATAAATCCTTCGATCTAAGTTTGTTGAGATCGCAAGAATGAAAGGAGTGTGTGGGAGATCAAAATACTCAAATAAATCAAGGTCAGAAGGGATACCGAGGGGAAATCTTCAGAAGGAATGAAGATCTGAAGACTTCACGAAATATCAGTCAATATATTCCCAGGAGGGAGCGGGATCATTCTGGATCATTGGATCTGGGCAAGGTGTGCGATATTTAAGTCTCTTGACGTGCAGAGGAGAGTGGACTGCCAAAGTTACGAAGTCCCAAAGATATTTGGGACCGTCCATCATCAAGAGGGACCGGTGGCGCAAGATACACAACTCCAGGAGTTTGTGGATGAGGAGGAGGTGAAATATATGAAGTAGATCCTAACCATTGATCGCTAGGAGATATGTGTCAACAGATCAAAGGATTCGGTAAAAATCACTTTGAGCGTTTCAAGTGAGAGTTGAAACTCCTGAAACCCAAAGTATGAACTAAATCTGGACCGTCAGATCTAGAGGGATGCATGGCGACGGATCACGAGCTTCGGATAAAATCATTTGGGTTTTAGTTGAGAATTGAAATCCCCAAAACCATAAGTTAGAAGTGAATTTGGATCATTAGATCCAGAGGGATGCATGGCAGAAATATGTGGACTCCAGGTAAAGACCCAAAGCAAATCATAGCCACCAGATAAAGGGGGACACATGGTGAAAATCCGTGGACTCCTGGTAAAGACCCAAAGTGAATCCTATCCATCTTATTTAGGAGGACATGTGGCATAAATAGACGCACTTTGAGGGAAAGTGAAAGAAGAGATTTGAGTTTTCCGAACCTCGAAGACTCGAAGGGATCACAAGCGTCAATCTATAGGAGACATGCGTCAATAGATCGTGAGCTTCGGATAAAAGAATTTGGGGGAAGGTGAAAGTTGAGAGTTGATATTTCTGAAGTATGAAATCTTGAAATAGTTAGAGCCATCGATTTGAGGAGGAAATGTGGTAGGATATCGGTCATTGCAAACAAAGCAAGGTTTGAGAGTTGAAAACTCTAAAACCCGAATCGTGAAGAAAATCGTGACCGTTGATTTGAAAGGGACAAATCTGATCTGTTGACTTGAAAGGGGCAGATCTAAGTCATTTATCAAGAGGCCCCACTCAAGATCACAAGATCAATGATCACGCTCAATTGCAGGGCCATAAAGTGCTCGATCTTTAAAAATTTGAGAGCAGGGCGCAATTGAAACCATGGTATTGCCAAAAGGATGCATGGTGATTGGTAGTGAATTGCAGGGCGAAAAGCAGGTTGATCCCAAACCACTTTTTGTCACCCCACAATAATGTGTTTATGTGAGGTGATAGCCCAAGGTCACATCTAGGAAGGGGCTAGTGGAAAAGGGGCTAATCCCTGAAACACGATATTTCAACAACGTGAAAGGAGAGATTGTGAGTTCCATAAAACCTACACCAAAAGGTTGAAAGAGCCTGTTTTTAATTACAAGTGAGACCATAAAGGTTTCAAAGAGTCGATTTGTCTTGCAGAATCGAAGATCCTTGACTGAGAGGTCACGTAGACCGAGGGAGAGTAGGGGGGCTGCATTAGGTGGTATCAGAGCTATTGAATTTGTTTACAAACAACAAACAAAGGAGAAATGAGATAAATTGATATCGTCAGTGGTATCAAGAGTTTCTTATGTTTGTATACGTCAGAAGGCGAGGCAATGGAATCATGCCACCCATAAGACACAAAGTGAATACAGAAATGGAAGAAGAAATGAGGCAACTCAGAATGAGATTGGACGCCACGAAAACAATGCAGAGGAGAGCACCAGACACTAGAGATATTAGTGAAGCTGAAGGCGAAGAGATAGAGGTCAAAGAAGATGTTGCAGAGGATGTTGTAGCAAACCACATATTGAAAGTTATTTCAATAATAGGATCCAAGGAAAAAATAGAGGTACCAATGTATGAAAGAAATTTAGAATTTGAATAATTGTTGGATTGGGTATATTCTATGGACAAGTATTTCGATTATGAAGATATCTAAGAAGACAATATGGTGACACATGAAGTGACAATATTGAAGGTTCATGCAACACTATGGTGTGATGAACTGCAAGCCGATCACAGATGCAAGGGAAAGAAGAAAATTAAAAGATGGGATAGGATGGTAGCCAAGCTAAAATAAAAATTTATCCCAAAGAACTACCAAATAAATATTTTCAGAAGATTGCAGAACCTGAGACAAAAAATCTTATTAGTGAAGGAATACACTAAAGAATTTTACAGACTGAACATCAGGGCTAGACAGAAAGAGAATGAAGATGAAAAAATAGATAGGTATATCAATGGACTGAGATATGAAATACAAGAGGAGATTAGCATGATGTCTGTCAGTAAAGTTGAGGATGCTTATCAAGCAGCCTTGAAAGATGAAAAGAAATTGGCCAGAAAACAAAGCCAACAAACTAGAGGAGGAAATTCAAGAAGAGGTAAGGGAAGCAACAGAGAGAAGTTCCAGAAACCAAAGAATGAAGCTAGAAAGCAACATATTCACCCTGAGAAAGGTGGAATTTGTAAGGAAGGAAAACATGGAGGAATAATATCTTTTCCTAAAGGAAGAGGAAGAGCTAGAAGAGGTTAAGTTAGATGTTATGTCTATGGAAAAACATGGCATATGTCTTGGGAATACCCAAAGAGGAATACAGACACTAGAGGAGGACAAGCATGCATTTTTGAAGAACAAAAGCATGTGGAAGTAGAAGCAATGGAAAGAGGAAAGAACCTCATGATGAGGAAATTTCTTCTTAAACCAAAGAAGGAGGTAGAGGAACCAATTTAGTGAACAATTATGTTAAGAACTTCTTGCAAGATGAAAGATAGAGTTTGAAAGGTGATCATGGAAAGTGGGAGCACTAACAATATAGTATCCACAGATATGGTGGAGAAACTGGAGTTCAATACAACAACACATACAAACCCATACAAGGTATCATGGTTGTAGAAAGGACATCAAGTAATGTTAAGTCAACAATTCCAAGTTGAATTTAAAATAGGAGGTTATAGGGATGAAATGTTATGTGATGTAATTCCTATGGATGTCTGTCATATTTTATTGGGGAGAACATGGAATTTTGATAGAAAACTTATTCATGATGGGAGGAAGAATACTTATACCCTAGAAAAGAATGTTAGGACAAATATGTTGTTTCCAATAGAGGATAAAGAGATAAATAAGGAAGGAATTTCAGGTATATTTCTCATGAGTGGGAATGAAATCTTGAATGAAGTCAAGAAGGAGCATGAGATGCAGTTTTCTATAATGAGGAAGCCTAGAGTTATCCATACAAATACGTTTTTGGAAGATTTACCTAAAGAAATCCAGGAACTGTTAGAAACATTTTCTAACATAGTGGTGGATGAATTACCTCACTCATTGCCACCCATTAGGACTATAAGCCATCATATTGACCTTATTCCAGGAGATAGTTTACAAAACAAATCAACTTATAGGTTGATACCTAGAGAGAATGAGGAAGTAAAAAATCAAGTCCAAGAGTTGTTGGATAAAGGTTTAGTCAGGGAGAGCCTAAGCTAATGCACAATACCAACTTTGTTGATTCCAAAGAAGGATGGAGGATGGAGAATGTGTACAGCTTCCAAATCCATCAATAAGATCACCATTAGATATAGATTCCCTTTACCCAGGATGGATGATTTGATGGATTGTTTGGGTGGAGCAAGATATTTTTCCAAGATAGACTTGAAGAGTGGATATCATCAAATAAGGATGAGAGAGGGATATGAATGGAAGACAACATTCAAGAAAAATGAAGGTTTGTTTGAATGGCTGGTCATGCCATTTGGGTTGACAAATTCCCTAAGAAAATTTATGAGATTAATGAATGAAGTATTGAAAGACTTCATAGGCAAATTTGTCATTGTGTATCTGGATGACATACTAATTTTTAGTAAGACAAAGGGAGAAAACTTAAAACATTTTACATCAATGATGAGAAGGTTGCAACAAGAAAAAATGTTGATAAATCTAAAGAAAATCTCTTTTATGAAGACAAAACTCATATACTTGGGTTTTGTGATCTCATCAAATGAATTGAAGATGGATCTAGAAAAGGTGAGAGAAATCAAAGAATGACCATCTCCAGGAAGCATATTTGAGGTAAGAAGTTTTCATGGGTTAGCAAGTTTTTATAGAAATTTTATCAGAAATTTCAGTGGTATATGTATGCCCATGTTGGACATTGTGAAGAAGAAATAAAATTATTTTAATTGGACAAAGGAAGCTCAATTATTTTTCAATGTGTTGAAGGAGAAGATCACAGAACAACCAATTCTAGTCTTACCATATTTTGGAAAAACATTTCAAGTGAGATGTGATGCAAGTGGAGTAGCTATTGGAGCAGTCTTGAGTCAGGATAATAGGCCAGTTGCTTATTTCAGTGAGAATTTGAATGACACCAAGAGGAGCTATTCCACATATGAGAAAGAATTTTATGTAGTTATTCAAGATTCGAATAAGTGGAGGCACTATCTAATTCCTAAATAATTTGTCTTGTACAGTGATAATTAATCTTTGTAGTTTAATACTATGCAAGAAAAGTTGAATCGGAGAAATTCTAAGTGGGTAGAATTTATGAAGAATTTTACTTTTGTTATTAAACATATTTTTGGAACTGCTAACAAAGTTGAATATGATTTGAGCAAGATGAGTTTAATTGTACAAGAATTCCAAGTGGAGACCTTAGGGTTTGAACGCCTAAAGGAAATGTATCAAGAAGATCCAGATTTTAAGGAAGCTTATGAGGCATGTAAGAATCCTTTTTTGGGAAACATAAGCCCATGGGAAGTGTATTTGATCCATGATGGATTATTGTTCAAAGGGATCCAACTATGCATACCAATATGCTCAATGAGAGATAACCTGCCAAAAGAGAAACACTGCGGTGGTTTAGCTAGACATTTTGGTCATGATAAGACATTTGCACAGCTGAGAAATTCATACTATTGGCCGAACATGAGGGTAGAGGTGAAAACATTTGTGAACAAATGAAGAATTTTCCAGTATGCAAAAGGAAGAAAACATAACACTAGTTTGTATGAGCCATTACCAATTCCAGAAAGGCCATGGGATGCAATGAGTATGGATTTTTTATTGGGATTTCCAAGAACCCAAAAAGGGAGTGTTTCCATATTTTTTGTGGTGGACATATTTTCAAATATGGAACATTTCATACCATGCCATAAGACATACGATGCTACTCACATAGCCAATTTTTTTTCCAGAGAAGTTGTGAGACTACATGGATTTCCTAGGAGCATAGTCTCAGACAGGGACACCAAATTTGTAGGACACTTTTGGAGGATTCTATGGAAGAGGCAGGGGAAAAACTTGTCCTTTAGTTCAATATATCACCCTCAGATAGATGGATATATTGAAGTAGTAAACAAGAGTCTCAGAAACTTGTTAAGAATTTTAGTCACTGAGTAAGGTCATCAATGGGATCAGATTCTGGCACAAGTAGAATTTGCATTTAACAATTCAGTGAACAGGAGCACTAGAAAAAGTCCATTTGAAATTGTGTATGTTATACAAGCAAGATGGATTACATATTTGAGAGATATCATAAGTGTTGGCACGAAATATTTTGCAACAGAAATGCAAAAACTCCATGATAGAGTCAGAGAAAAGCTATAGGACAACAACCTGAAATATAAGAACATAGTTTATCAGAAGAGGAGAGAAGTTCAATTCGAAGTGGGAGGTGAAATTTTAGCTCATTTTAGAAAGGAAATGTTTCCAAGGGGAACATATAACAATTTGAATATGAAGAAGATAGGACCATGCAGGATTCTTAGAAAATTTGCAGCCAATGCTTATGAAATTAGGTTGACAGACAATGTTGGGATATCACCGATATTCAATGTTGCATAACTGTATCCTTACAGGAGATATGATGCAGGAGAATTAGATGATCAAAAATAATTTCAGTGGGAAGAACAATTGCCCACAACAAAAAAACCTTATATGGAGAAAATCATAGAACAGAGAGTTGGAAAGAAGACCAGAAGGAAGGCATATCCTGAATACTTAGTGAAGTGGAGAGATCATCTGGTGGAAGATTCAAGTTGGGTCACTGAACCTGATACTTTGAACCACGGAAAAACAATGCAGGAGCTCATGGATAGGATTCCATGAATACTTTAGACAGAGGAGTATGATGCAGGAGCATCTCTTTCAAAGTCAAAGACGCAAGCATGGAGGCAGGGATATGACATCTCAACATGACAGAGTTTCAAATCAACATTTAACTCAGAAGAAAAACAAGTTGTTGAGATATTTTGGAAACAACGTTTTTAAATATATCTTGTTTGTAAAGTCTTGTATGACTATAAGGAGTAGTATATAGAGAGTGGAAGCCCTTATCGGGTAATAATTGATAGTTATTTTAATAGGACAAAGTAGGTAACCACTAGAAATTGATAGGATACGTTACAGAAAGGAAGGAGAAGAGCTCGAGGAGCCACTCCTTAGATAGTTTTGTTGTTGTTGTATTGTAGCAGTGACAAGAGACAAGAGAGAAGATTAGAATAGAGAAGAAGAGAGTAGCAGATAGGAGAAGATAGACAAAGTTAGGAATTGTAATACTATGTATTTTTATTTCATGAATGAATAGAGAAGACATAATTGTTCCAATTCCTTGGACAATGTTCATTATGATGTGTGATTGAATGAATGATTCATTTTGTATGCATTTTAGTTCATTCCGTTTCTGTGTGATTTTCTATAGTTGATCACATGAGTTTGTGATGAATTGGAGAAGTTTCAATCATTTCACTTCTGACAACTCGTATGTAAGGTGTGCATGTCGTATGAAAGGACTACATTGACAGAGTCTTGAATTGTCTCAGAGAAGTTCAGAAGGGATGATAATAGCTTAGACCAAGTACAAGGAGTGAACATAGTCGAGGAGCAACTAAGTGTCGAATAACCATAACAGAGGATTGCAAGGAGTGCGAGAATAATTTATTTCAAAGAAATCCTTCGATGTGAGTTTGTCGAGATCCCAAGAATGCAAGGAGTGTGTGGGAAATAAAAATCCTCAAATAAATCAAGCTCAGAAGGGATAGAAAGGGGAAATATTCAGAAGGAATGAAGATATCAAGACTTCACAAATTATCGGTCAAGATCCGCCTAGGAGGAACCGAGATCGTTCCAAATCGTTGGATCTGGGAAAGGTGTGTGAGATTTAAGTCTCTTGAAGCAAGGAGGAGAGAATGTTGCCAAAGTTCTGAAGTCCTGAAGTGATTTGGTACTGTCCATTGTCAAGAGGGACAGATGGCGCAAGATCCACAACTCTAGAATTTTTTGGACAAGGAGGAGGTGAAATCGTTGAATTAGATCCTGACCATTGAACGCTAGGAGATATGTGTTAACAGATCAGAGGCTTTGGGAAAAATCACTTCGATATTTTCAGTCGAGAGTTGAAACTCCTGAAACCCAAAGTATGAAGTAAATCTAGATCGTTAAATCCAAAGAGACGCGTAGTGACGGATCGCGAGCTTCGAATAAAATCATTTTTGTTTCAATTGAGAATTGAAATCCTAGAAACCTAAAGTCCAAAGTGAATATGGACCGTCATATCCATAATGATGCGTGGCAGAAATTTGTGGACTACGGGCAAAGACCCAAAGTAAATCACAACTACTATATTAAGGGGGACACACGACACAAATCTGTGGAATCTGGGTAAAGACCCAAACTGAATCTTAGTTTTCCAATTTAGGAGGACACGTGACAGAAATCCACACGGTTTGAGGGAAAGTGAAAGTTGAGAGTTGATTTTTCTGAAGCCTGAAGACTCGAAGGCATCATAGCCGTCGATCTATTGGATACATGTGTCAATAGATCATGAGATTTAGATAAAATAATGTGGGGGAAGGTGAAAGTTGAGAGTTGATATTTTCGAAGTCCAAAATCCTAAATCAGTTAGATCTGTCAATTTGATGAGGACACGTGGCAAGAGATTGGTCATTGCAGAGAAAGTAAGGTTTCAGATTTGAAAACTCTGAAACTCGAATTGCAAAGAAAGTCTTGACGATTTATTTTAAAGGGGAATATATGATTCATTGACTTGAAAGGAGAAGATCTTAGTCATTGATCAAGAGGCCCCACCTGAGATCGCAAGATCAACAGTCAGGCTCAATTGCGGGGACAGAAAGTGCTCAAGCTTTAAAAATTTGAGATCGGGCCGCAATTAAAACCACGGTATTGCCAAAAGGACACATGACAATTGGTAGTTAATTGAAGGGAGAAAAGAGGGTTGATCCCAAACCATTTTTGTTCACCCCACAATCATGTGTTTACATGAGGTCATAGCACAAGGTCACATCTAGGAAGGGGCTAGTTCCTGAAACACGATAGTTCAATAGCACGAAGGGAGAGATTGTGGGTGCCATAAAAAATGCACCAAAAGGATAAAAGAGCCTATATTTAATTACAAGTGAGAACATCAAGGTTTTATAGAAACTTCAACAGTGGAAATGCTACAAAAACATTACTACTGGTTGAAACTTCGACAGGAGTTCAACAAGTATATCATGTCCTAAACTTCTTGTGCTATTGCCAAACCAACATCTAAGAAACAGGGCCTATACACCCCTCTTCCTACTCCTGATAGGCCATGGGAATCCATCTCAATGGACTACATTTAGGGTCTCCCATCTACCAAGTGGGGAAATGACTGTATTTTTGTGGTTGTTGATCACTTTTCTAGGATGGCAATTTTGGTTGCCTGCTAGAAGAACATCACAACAGAGGCCACTTCCAAGCTCTTCTTTGAATGAGTTTGGGTACATTTTGGAATCCCACAAACCATTGCCTCAGATCAGGATAGTTGATTTCTCAGCACATTCCGGTCAAGCCTCTAGTCACTGCTGGACACCAAGATCACCAAATCCACGACCTTCCACCCCCATATAGATGGCCAAACCAAGGCTTTAAATCAAATGATTGTGCATATCCTTTGCATGTATAATTCAAATAACCCTCAAACATGGGCTGAGAGCCTTACCTCTATCCATCATAACTACAACTGAGCCTTGCATAGCTCAACCGACCACATCCCTTTTTAAGTGGTGTTGGGATTCCAACCATTGGGTCCTATATATGTTTCACTTCCCCTTGCGGTCACCTTGACCGACTCTTCTCCTGATCCAATTGAAGCTAACAAAGCCACTTGTTTCATTGAGTGGATGCATCACATCTACCAACAAGTTCAGGATATCCTACATAAGTCTAATGACAAGTACAAGCAACACCATGATCAACATCAGGTGCCACATAAGTTTCCAGTGGGTGACAAAGTTTGGCTACACTTGTAGAAATAATTCCTTACAGGACCCCATCAGAAGCTTTGCCCACTCCGTTATGGGTTGTACACCATCACCAAGGTCATGGGGGATAATGCTTTTGGGCTCAACATTCCTCTTTTCCTTGGTATGCACCCAATGTTCTACGTGGATCTCCTTCGCGCTTATTTCCCACCATTATTGGACACCTCAGAAGTAGTAGAACAATTGATACCAACAAATCTCAACCTCGACTGCATACAAAAAGCATCTAGTGATCATATTGTCGACACACAGATCAAGTGTAATGTTCCCCAAATTTACCAAATAAAAAAAAAATATTCTTAGGGACATTAAATCTCTCTCTTCGAACAACTTATATCAAAAGACCTATTGTTATTTTAAATAGGTAGTTTTTAGTCACTATCAACTCTTGAAGATTTATGTTTTCCAATTATTGACATAATTAACTAACATTATAACAGATTTTATCTATGAGTTACTTCCTATTGCACAATAATCATATACTCAAAGGGTCAAGCGTAACTTTTCTATACCCAACCTCTTAGATTACCAACATATCTAAAATAAGCATAAAGGATAGTACTACCCCACTAACATTATGATCCTTTCCACATATCTATATATATGTATACGTTTTAACATTAGATCCATAGAGGGAGAACCGCACTCGATTTACATAAATATTTAAGCCTAGACAGTACCCCAAATCATACAGGTCTAAATGAAGTTGAGTTTAAATCATAGATTGTACTTAAAAAAAGGTTCAATGCATCTACCACAGACTTAAAACCTTAGGTCTCTACGTGCTCTGGGTGCTTCTCATTTTACGGGCGCTAGCTCCTCTTCACTAGCCCCTTCATTCAAATTCCCTTGATCTGTGCCCTTGTGCTAAAGTACAATTGCATGCGTGGGAAAAAGTGGTTTCAAACCAACCCACGTTTCTCCCTATAATCCTCCTCCAGCTGACATGTACCCCGTCACTAAAAAAGTGGTTGAAAAAGAGTCACTCTCAAGGAAAAGTATCCTCTACACAAGTTTCGGCTCCTCAATCCTCCCCTTCCATCGATCTATTGCCTATCGGTGCTTCTTCAGATCAACGACTTCTATCAAACTGTGTTCCACCCTTCTTTCTTATTCCCGCAATTTCCCCTAGATTCCCATGATCTATCGAGATGTAACTCCCCTCTGGATCAATGACTATTGTTGACTCCTCCTTTCCATCCTCCATAAGTTTAAACTCTCAACTCTACTCTCCTCTGTGTGACGATCTCATGGATTGGAAGATCTATTGCCACCCGCCCCCTTAAATCCATGGCTAGGATCTCCTTCGCAGATCCGGCCTTCGAGGATCTCAGATATCAAGTCTGTTAAGAACCAAACATCAGTATAGCATAGAAAAACCTCAGGACAAGTACTCAACGCCTTGAAAAAGAGATAATTTCAGATAATAAGCCTCTTCAAGGGGGCAACCTCCTTTTACCCCACTTAAATGTTCAAGTACAAGATGATTCAAAATGAAAAT
>JZKD02S1665055.1:174417-198309 GCA_000966675.3 Picea glauca
CCACTTAAATGTTCAATTACAAGATGATTCAAAATGAAAATGTCTCCTTGGTATATATAGGAGACTAGGAGGTATAATTACAACTAATGGCCTAAAGATGACATAAATAAAATAAGATTACTAATCTAATATGCCCTAATTAAGGGATAATGAGCAAGCCAACATAAATAAAATAACATTACTAATCTAATATGCCCCAATTAAGGGTTAATGAGCCAATATTAGGGCTTTAACAAAGTCCCTTTTCATTCTCCTTAATTACACAAAATCTTGCAACGTGTCCTCTTAAATCGAACAGCCTAGAATTACTTCAGGTCTTTTCCCAGAGTCCACATATCTGGTGACACCTGTCCAACATAGATCAATGGTGATACTTTTCCTTATCTATACTAAATCTACTCTATTTTGTTGAAATTTTGTTGGACTTGAAGTGCATCATTGTCTCTCTGAGAATTTCTTTTACAGGTGGACAATCTAACATAGTTTTGAAGGAGAGGATTTAACCATTATATTGCAACTTTTCTCCTGATCAGGATAGGTTTTATTATATTCTCTTATAAATATTTATAGTGTCACATGATTTGGTTTGATTGATTTTGAATGTAAAACATTATTTTCAAGTTAACTCGAATTTCTTTGATCATTACAGTTTATCTTTCATTAATTACATTCAAAATCATTTAGTTTAGATTTGATTGTTATCTTAGCTTGAATATTATTGTTTCAGTATGATTGAAGTTTCAATTATTTGTTTTCTTTATTATTTATAGATATTGTTTGGATTGGATTTTTCGGGATTAAGTTCCGTTACATACTTTGAAATTCTTGTTTTGACAATTTTTCTAGTAAATCTTGTACCCATGTAAAACTCATAAATTTTGTGAATTTATGTAATTAAATGTAAGGTTATATAACATAATAGATCATTGTAAATACTTGAAATCTGATAATTAGTAGTTAGGATCTTAAACAACTTTTCATTTGTTTATTAGATAGATCCTTTCATTGGACAAGAGAGTTGTTAAAACTGTCATGGATAGTTACATTAAATGGCTTAGTTTACACTTAAACAAACTTGCACTAGACTATTCCCTTCCAGTTGAAAAGTAGTCAATATCACCCGTCAACACATGCATCTATATATGCCTCTTAAAAGAGGATTGTTTCTCCTTTACCGACTCTAGAAAGTTTTGCATTACTTCGATGCCCTTTTCGCTTTCGATCTACATGTTCCAACTACCTACATCCTTTTGTTCCTTAGCCTTTGTTTCTTTAGAATCAACAATGTTGACCAAGACAATTCGATCCATATGTAGCCCTTTGGTTGTTTACAAGACAATACAATTGTCTATACTTTTGTCAGAAGGCTTAGAAATATTTATAACGAGATTCCTTTCACTCTAAAACAAAGTGGCTATATAGAAATCCTTTTGCAAGATTCCTCTCACTTATAATGAAGCAATTTTATAAAAATGTCTTTAACAAGATTCCTCTCACTCTTAACATGATATATGGTGGAAATATATAAATTTTGCAGAGTTCCTCTCGCTCTTATAATTTAAAATGAGTGGTTTTCATGTCTTCTAATAGAGTTTAAGAGATGTCTACATATACATATTACATTTACACACACACACACACACATATATATATATATATATATATTATTTCATGGACTCATCCTGCCTTTAGTACTAGAAGGAGTTTCGCATCTTCCTACCTCTGACAATTACTCTAACTTTAAAGTTGAATCTGGCATTGAATATGATGCATAATATGATGCTAAATCTAAGAAACAATTAGACCAAACTATAGGCCTTTCCGCTAACCTATATAACCTCTCCTTACGAACACCACACACTATTGTTGTGTCTAGAGTAGCTTCCCTTGAATACACAAGTACCTGAACATTATGAAATTACACCACAATATTCAAATGGTTTAAATGAGAGTAATTTTACCTTTAATTTTGGAACATATAAAATATTATCTATTCAAAGAAATCCTCCTGATCCAAACTGGAATCTTACATATCCATACCCTCTTATTTATTTTCTGGTGTTAGTTTTGAATACTACATAGAAATATGTGACAAATTATAAGAAATTCAAGAATATTGATCTCATCCAAGTCATGTGGTGAGATGAGCCACTATCCATGAACTATTCCTTGATTTATTCATTTATAACATTTCCAAGACCATCCATAGAGAAGTATTATTTCCCAATTCTATCAGTAAGACCATTAACTTCATCTGGATCTGCTTGTCTTCTTGCAAGTGCCTTTACATATTTCCTTTTCTGTTGTGGACATAAATGTGGTTAAAGTGTATATCACTTCTCTATTAGATTTCCACTCTTGCCATAATAAGAGCAGAGTGTCTTGTTCTCATCTCAGGACCATGATCCCTTTCTATCATTCTCCCTTTTCCTTTTCTTTGAGAAATGATATTTTCCATTAGCATTCTAATTAGAGCGATCAAACTTCGTAGAATATCCTCTTCAAAACTTCTCTACATCATAGTTACTAGTTCCACAATAATTCCATGTATACATATACCATTTACCAATGGGAAAAGTATTGATTCCTTCTTTTGCATGCACATATTTCTCTGGAGATGTCTTAAACATGTTACCTTTCTCTGAACTGGAAGGTAAATCTAACTATTTTCTATATCTAAATTCCTGGACATTTTCTCCTGAGATTAAAAAGAAGAGAACTATAACCCTTTGTTATAGTTAACACAATCGGATAAAGAGGAAATTACTTGCAAGAATTGAGAAATAGCTTCCTGTGTAATAGATGTTCATGTAGCTCGGAAAATACATATAGGTAACAACACATATACAAATATATATTTCAATTCTGATATTCACTCAAAATTTCATTTGGTAATTGCACAATTTAAACATTTCTTAATATCAACCACAGATCGATCCGATAATTACTTTCCTATTGTATCCATAGATTGAATCACATGAATAGGAGAACTTTCACATTTTTGTTAACAATAATACCCACATCAGTTTTTATTAACTCTACTCAGGAAAACTTCCATACATTTATCAATAGTTAGCACATACAACAGTCTTTCTTGGATCTACTCAATGCATAAATGTAAGTGTAAAGATTTATTCAATAATTTATTTCCTTCTACCCAACAAGTAGATGTAATCTATCATTCATTCATCAATAGAACATTTAACCTGAACTAAGTAAATACATTCTACCAATTATTAATCAATAGAACGTTCAACTAGGGAAGAGTAGAAGAACATATCTGAACAAATTGCTGGGAAAACAAATGGAACATCCAGGTTCCACCCAACCGTAGAACAAAATAGCCAAACTACATGTTCCGTTCACCCCCTATACTAACCATGAATCCATGAGGGTGAACCTCAAAACTCCTCTTTCGCTATAGTCTTGTTTCAAATCCTAATTCTCCTTGCCTCACACTCAGAAATAATGCTCATAACAACAAGTGGCAGTCTTTTTGCAAATCTAAATTCTCCTCGCCTCACACTCAGAGTTAGTGCTAGTAACAACAAATCCTTCTTTTCTCCCAGCATACTCATCAACATCCTGCCTCCTCTCATATGCTATGTATGCAAAAGAATATTGTGCCTAGGTATTTCCCCCTTAGGAATTTTTGCATCTTTACAAATTCCTATTTTTCAGGGGCTGCCAATGGCCAAATTCCATATTTTCCACTTGTAAAATTCATCCCTGAGGTAGTTCAAGCATGTTCCGCACTCATGGAGTCATCGTCAGTTGATTTCAACTTGTCTGTTCCATTTGTCTGTCAGAAATAAATATAACAATGATTTGTCTCTTAAAAGTGTCACAATCAAAGAGTTAGTTGGTAAAATCAAATCTTTTCCCAATCAGTCAAAATAATTAATTACAATTAACTAAATTCCCAAATTCAGAATTTCCATAAATGGCAATAATTTTCCAAATTTGAATTTGCCAAAAATGGAAATAAATTCCTAAGTATTTTTAGACTTCAATAATAATTTATTTTTGGGGATATTACATCCTTTCCCCCTTCAGTACAACATTTTCCTCAGTGTTCATTCCTTTCTCAGAATAGGGTCTGATAAGATTTCTACAAATCTTCCTCCAATTCCTAAGTAGCCTCCCCAGGACTAAAGTGCTTCCATTGCACTTTTACCTGGGCGATGACTCTGTTCTGTATTTCTATTTCTCTCCTATCTAGAATGCGCAAAGGTTCTTCTTGGAACTCACCTTTTGGTTCCACCTGAATCATGTTCCAATCAATCATGTGAGTAGGATCATGAACATTATTTTTTAACAAAGTAACATGAAATACATTATGAATTTTCAGATTCGCAGGAAGTACAAGTTGATATGCCATAGGTCCAATTTGAGCTAAGATATCAAAAGGGACAAAAAACTTAGGTACCAACTTGGAACAACTTCATAGATTTAATGAAATTCTTCTTGCTTTGACTTTTAAATAGATGTGGTCTCCAACTTGAAATTCTTGGTGTCTTCTTTTCAGGTCCGCGTAACTTTTCTGTCAGTCTTGTGCCTCTTTTAAATTTTGTTGTATTTTTCTTACCATACTCTCCATTTCCTGGAGAATTTGAAGTCCCAACATGATTCTCTCAACTGGGCTATCCCAACTAATCGAAGTTGTACACTTTCTTCCATACAGTACTTTGAAGGGGCTCATCTTAGTCGATGTCTGGTAACCATTATTGTATGCAAATTCCACCAACTGCAGGTAGTATTCCCACTTACTTGGCTTTGTCCTTACGTACATCCGTGACATATCTTACACGATTTGGTTTGTTCATTCAGTCTACCCATCTGTTTGTGGATGGTAGCTTGTGTTGAAATTCAAGTTAGTATTCAACCCTGTAAACAATTCTTTCCAAAACATAGATGTAAATTTTATGTCTCTATCTGAAATCACCATTTTAGGAATGCCATGTAGTCTAAAAAATTCTTCCATGAATATTTCAATGATTTTAATAGATTTATATGTAGATTTTAAAGGAAGAAAGTGTGCAGACTTGATAAGCTTATCAATTACTACCATAATTGAATCATTCTGTTTTTGAGTTCTAGGAAAACATGTGATAAAATCCACTGATATAATTTCTCATTTCCATTCTGGCATAGGTAGAGGATGCAACAGGCCAACTGGATGTCGGTGTTCAACCTTCACCTGTTGACAATATTGGCACTTAGACAAGTATTCTAATGTCTTGCATTTCATATTAGGCCAATAAAATAACTTCCTTAGTGTTGTTATCGTTTTCTGGTATCTCAGATGAACAAAATATGGTCTCTTGTGTACTTCGCCCAACACTGTTAAATTTAATTCAACAGAATCTGGTATGTATAATCTATTTTTGAATCTTAGTAGACCATTTATGTCCAAAATCAAATCTGTTCTGTCTAAATTTTCTGATTTTTTTTGTAAATCTGCTACTATTTTAACGTAATTTTCATCATTATTGCTTGCAACCTTTATCCTTTGCTCAGTGTCGCTTTCATCCCTACTAATTTTCATCTTATACAACCCATGAATTCTTCAACTTAAAGAATCTTATACTTAGTTTTCCTTTCCCTTGATGTGTCTTACCTCGAAGTCGAATTCGCTCAAGAAGGCTAACCATCTTTCTTGCCTTGCGTTAAGGTCTGGTTGACTAAACAAAAAAATCATACCATTGTTATTAGTCATTCATCAATAGAACATTTAACTTGAACTAAGTAAATACATTCTACCAATTATTAATCAATAGAATGATCAACTAGGGAAGAGTAGAAGAACATATCTAAACAAATTTCTAGGACAACAAATGGAATAGCCAAGTTCCACCCAACCGTAGAACAGAATAACCAAACTACTTGTTCCATTCACCCCTTAGCCTAACCATGAATCCATGAGGGAGAACCTCAAAACTCCTCTTTCTCTATAGTCTTGTTTCAGATCCTAATTATCCTTGCCTCACACTCATAAATAGTGCTCATAATAATAAGTGACAGTCTTTTCGCAAATCTAAATTCTCCTTGCCTCGCACTCAGAGTTAGTGCTAGTAACAAAATATCTGTCTTCTCTCCCAACATACTCGGTAACGTCCTACCTCCTCCCATATGCTATATATGGAAAATCATATTGTGCCTAGATCTTTACCCCACGGGAATTTTTTCAGATTTAAAAATCCCTAATTTTTAGGGCTGCCAAAGGCCAAATTCCATATTTTCCACTTGTAATATTCATCCTCGAGGTAGTTCAAGCCTGTTCCCCACTAGTCAGGGTCAGCTGATTTCAACTTGTCTGTTCCATTTGTCTGTCAGCAATAAATATAACAATGATTTGTCTCTTACAAGTGTCACTTTCAAAGAGTTAGTTGGGAAAATCAAATCTTTTACCAATCAGTCACAATAATTAATTACAATTAACTAAATTCCCAAATTCAGAATTTCCATAAATGGAAATAATTTTCCAAATTTGAATTTTCCAAAAATGGAAATAAATTCCTAAGTATTTTCAGACTTCAATAATAATTTATTTTTGGCGATATTACATCCTTTACCACTTCAGTACAACAATTTCCTCAGTGTTAGTTCCTTTCTCGGAAGAGGGTTGGATAAGATTTCTGCAAATCTTCCTCCAATTCCTATGTATCCTCCTCAGGACTAAAGTGCTTCCATTGCACTTTTACCTGGGCGACGACTATGTTCCATAGTGCTATTTCTATCCTATCAAGAATGTGAAAAGGTTATTCTTGGAACTCGCCTTCTGGTTCCACCTACACCATGTTCCAATCGATCATGTGAGGAGGATCATGAACATGATTTTTTAACAAAGAAACATGACATACATTATGAATTTTCATATTTACAAGAAATGCAAGTTGATATGCCATGGGTCCAATTTGAGATAAGATATCGAAAGGGCCACAAAACTTGGGTGCCAACTTGGCACAACTTCCTAGATTTAATGAACTTCTTCTTTCTTTGACTTTTAAATACATGTGGTCTCCAACTTGAAATTCATGGTGTCTTTTCTTCAAGTCCACGTAACTTTTTTGTCGGTCCTGTGCCTCCTTTAAATGTTATTGTACTTTTCTTACCATACTCTCCATTTCCTGGAGCATTTCAAGTCCCACCATGAGTCTGTCAACTGGACTATCTCGACTAATCAGAGTTGTACACTTTTTGTCGTACAGTACTTCGAAGGGGCTCATCTTAGTCGATGTCTGGTAACCATTATTGTATGCAAATTCCACCAAGTGCAGGTAATCTTCCCACTTACTTGGCTTCATCCTTACATACATCCGTAACATATCTTACATGATTTGGTTTGTTCGTTCAGTCTGCCCATACGTTTGTGGATGGTAGCTTGCGTTGAAATTCAAGTTAGTATTCAACCCTACAAACAATTCTTTCCAAAACGTAGATTAAATTTTACGTCTCTATCCGAAATAACCATTTTAGGAATGCCATGCAGTCTAAAAAATTCTTTCATGAATATTTCAGTGATGTTAATATCTTTATATGTATATTTTACAGGAATAAAGTGTGCAGACTTGGTAATCTTATCAATTACTACCATAATTGAATCATTATGTTTTTGAGTTCTAGGAAAAACTCTCATAAAATCCAGTGATATAGTTTCTCATTTCCATTTCGGAATAGGTAGAGGTTGCAATAGGCCGACTGGATGTTGGTGTTCAACCTTCACCTGTTGAAAATATTGGCACTTAGACAAGTATTCTAATGTCTCGCATTTCATATTAGGCCAATAAAATAACTTCCTTAGTGTTGTTACCATTTTCTGGTATCCTGGATGAACAGAATATGGTTTCTTGTGTACTTCGCCCAACACTGTTAACTTTAATTCAACAGAATCTGGTATGTATAATCTATTTTTGAATCTTAGTAGACCATTTCTATCCAAACTCAAATTTGTTATGTCTAAATTTTCTACATTGTTTTGTAAATTTTCTACTGTTTTAATGTAATTTTCATCATTATTACTTGCAACCTTTATCCTTTGCTCAATGTCACTTTCGTCTCTACTAATGTTCATCTCATACAACCCATGAATTCTTCTACTTAATGAATCTTCCACTTAGTTTTCCTTACCCTTGATGTGTCTTACGTTGAAGTCGAATTCGCTCAAGAAGGCCAGCCATCTTGCTTGCCTTGCATTAAGGTCTGGTTGACTAAACAAAAATTTCACACCATTGTTATCATTCATTTATCAATATAACATTTAACCTGAACTAAGTAAATACATTATACCAATTATTAATCAATAGAATGATCAACTAGGGAAGAGTAGAAGAACATATTTGAACAAATTTCTAGGACAACAAATGGAAAAACCAAGTTCCACCCAACTGTAGAACATAACAACCAAGATACTTGTTCCGTTCACCCCCTAGCCTATCCATTAATCCATGAGGGAGAACCTTGAAACTCCTCTTTCGCTATAGTCTTATTTCAGATCCCAATTATCCTTGCCTCACACTCAGAAATATTGCTCATAGCAACAAGCGATAGTCTTTTGGCAAATATAAATTATCCTTGCCTCACACTCAGAGTTAGGGCTAGTAACAAAAAATCTGTCTTTTATCCCAGCATACTCGACAGCATCTTGCCTCCTCCCATATTCTATATATGCAAAAGCATATTGTGCCTAGGTCTTTCCCCCTTGGTAATTTTTGTATCTTTACAAATCCTTGACTTTTAGGGGCTACTAATGGCCAAATTCCATATTTTCCACTTGTAATATTCATCCCTGAGGTAGTTCAATCCTGTTCCCCACTCATGGAGTCATGGTCAACTAATTTCAACCTGTCTATTCCATTTGTCTGTCAGCAATAAATATAACAATGATTTGTCTCTTACAAGTTTCACTGTCAAAGAGTTAGTTGGGAAAATCAAATCTTTTCCCAATCAGTGACAATAATTAATTACAATTAACTAAATTCCCAAATTTAGAATTGCCATAAATGGAAATAATTTTCCAAATTCAAATTTGCCAAAAATGGAAATAATTCCTAAGTATTTTCAGACTTCAATAATAATTTATTTTTAGGGATATTACATCCTTTACCACTTCAGTACAACAATGTGCTCAGTGTTAGTTCCTTTCTCGGAACAAGGTTGGATAAGATTTCTGCAAATCTTCCTCCAATTCCTATGTATCCTCTTCAGGACTAAAGTGCTTCCATTGCACTTTTACCTGGGCAACAACTCTGTTCTGTAGTGTTATTTCTCTCCTATCAAGAATGTGCAAGGGTTATTCTTGGAACTAGCCTTCTGGTTCCACCTGCACCATGTTCCAATCGATCATTTGAGTAGGATCATGAACATAATTTTTTAACAAAGAAACATGAAATACATCATGAGTTTTCAGATTTACAAGAAATGCAAGTTGATATGCCACGGGTCCAATTTGAGATAAGATATCGAAAGGGCCACAAAACCTGGGTGCCAACTTGGCACAACTTCCTATCTTTAATGAACTTCTTCTTGCTTTGAATTTTAAATACATGTGGTCTCCAACCTGAAATTCCTGGTGTCTTCTTTTCAGGTCCGTGTAGCTTTTCTCTCGGTCCTGTGCCTCTTTTAAATTTTGTTGTACTTTTCTTACCATACTCTCTATTTCCTAGAGCATTTTTGGTCCCACCATGAGTCTGTCAACTGGGTTATCCCAGCTAATCAGATTTGTACACTTTCTGTCATACAATACTTCAAAGGGGCTCATCTTAGTCGATGTCTGGTAATCATTATTGTATGAAAATTCCACCAAGTGCAGGTAGTCTTCCCACTTACTTGGATTCATCCTTACATACATTTTTAACATATATTCCATGATTTGGTTAGTTCGTTGAGTCTGCCCATTTTTTTGTGGATGGTCACTTGTGTTGAAATTCAAGTTAGTATTCAACCCTGCAAACAATTATTTCCAAAACGTAGATGGAATTTTTATGTCTCTATCCTAAATCACCATTTTAGGAATGCCATGCAGTCTAAAAAATTCTTTGATGAATATTTCAATGATGTTAATATCTTTATATGTAGATTTTACAAGAATAAAGTGTGCAGAGTTTATAAGCTTATCAATTACTACCATAATTGAATAATTTTGTTTTTGAGTTCTAGGAAAACCTGTGATAAAATCCAGTGATATAGTTTCCCATTTCCATTCCGGCATAGGTATAGGCTGCAATAGGCCGGATGGATGTTGGTGTTCAACCTTCACCTGTTGACAATCTTGGCACTTAGACAAGTATTATGATGTCTCACCTTTCATATTAGGCGAATAAAATAACTTCCTTAGTGTTGTTACCGTTTTCTGGTATCCCGGATGAACAAAATATGGTTTCTTGTGTACTTCGTCCAACATTGTTAAATTTAATTCAACAGAATCTAGTATGTATAATCTGTTTTTGAATCTTAGTAGACCATTTCTGTCCAAACTCAAATCTGTTATGTCTAAATTTTCTTCTTTTTTTTGTAAATCTGCTATTGTTTTAATGTAATTTTCATCATTATTACTCCCAGCCTTTATCCTTTTCTCAATGTCACTTTAATCCCTGATAATGTTCATCTCATACAACCCATGAATTCTTCTACTTAAATAATATTCCACTTTG
Organism: Picea glauca; assembly: GCA_000966675.3. NCBI lineage: Eukaryota > Viridiplantae > Streptophyta > Pinopsida > Pinales > Pinaceae > Picea > Picea glauca. Next base: position 185,070 of record JZKD02S1665055.1, read on the forward strand.
TTTTCCTTACCCTTGATGTGTCTTACCTCGAAGTTGAATTCACTCAATAAGGCCAACCATCTTGCTTGCCTTGCGTTAAGGTCTGGTTGACAAAAAAAAAAAATCACACCACTGTTATTAGACAACAACATAAATTTTCTACCCATTATATATTGTCACCACATCTTTAATGCATGTATGACAACTTCTAAATCTAATCCATGAGTGACGTAGTTTTGTTCATGCTCTTTTAGTTTTCGAGACTTGTAACAAATAGCGTTCCCTTCTTTAGTTAGGACACCTCCAAAAGCTTATTTTCTTGCATCCACACAGACTGTGAAGTCTTTATCCGGGTCTTCTACCCTTAAAATTGTCACAGTTGTTAACAGTTCTTTCAACTTATTAAAACTATCCTGACATTTTTGTGACCAATTAAACTTTGTTCCCTTTTTCTGTAGGGATGTGATAGGGTATGCAATCTTTGAGAATCCTTCTATAAATCTACTGTAGTACCTACTAATTCCCATGAATGACAGGATGTTCGCTACATCCTTGGGGATAGGCCATTCCAAGATGGCTCTTATCTTCTCTGGGTCGACTGCAATACCTTCTTTATATATTACATGTCCTAGGTATTGTATTTTCTTTTGATAGAAGTCGCATTTGTCAAAATTTGCATACAGTTTAGGTTTTCTTAAAGTTTGCAATACTATCCTCGAATATTCTTCGTGTTCTTCTATTTTAGACTATACTAGGATATCCTCAATAAATAACAAAACAAACTTATCCAAGCACTGACTGAAAATGTTGTTCATTAAACATAGAAATGTTGTTGGTGCATTGGTAAGACCAAACGATATAACAACAAATTCATACTGTCCATATCTAGTTCTGAATGTTGTTTTACTTATGTCTTCATCTTTTATTCTAACCTGGTGATAACTAGATCTTAAATCCAATTTAGAAAAATTCTTTGCCCTACCTACTGTTGATGGGCGAAATCAACCGTCCGTCAACTGAGAGAGTGGAACCAGTCTGGGGTTGTCTAATAACCCAAGCCGTTTGGAATGAATCACCTTAACGGGTTTAGTGGCTCTGTTATCCGATCTAAGGTCCCAGGAAAACCAAAGATAAAACTAATCTAAACTAACTAATCTAACTAAAACAAAACAAACTAACTAAAAACAAACTAAACTAACTAAATAAAACAAATTAATTAAAACAAGCTAAACTAACTAATCTAACTAATCTAATTAAAACTAACCATTAAACAAACTAACTAATCTACTATCTATATATACAAACTACTTATTCACAAAATATACAATATCTACAAAATACGGATTTAAATAAAACCTGTAAACTCATTTGCTTTCTATCCTAAGACAGAGAAAGGTATTTTTTATTGATTTTATAATTTTATAAACAAGAAATAAAACATACTGAAAGTAAACAATCTAATATACTAATTCTACACATATATCTAACTAAACTTATATCTAAACTAAACTACTAATAAATATACTAAACAAACAAATGACAAACTGACTTGGAAACACTCCAAATTTCTCTTGTGTATGATGACTTCGAAGCTGGTCGGAGGAAGGAAACTCGCACCAGATAATCCAAAAGCTTCTCATAAATGATAGATGCAATGCTCTTTGAGTTTGTTTACAGGACAAACCAGACATAAAAAATCATAACAATTATATGATTTATAAATCTCTGCAATAAGGGAAACTTGTTATACAAAAACTTATACTTAATAATTCAACTTATGAAGAAGAGAAATCTGTCATTCACAAACCGAATCAAGTAATTGTTATGTTTTTTAAACACTGGAAGAAATCATATATGGATTATATTGATTAAATTATATCATTTGCAAAAGATTAAGATAGCTAAAGTAGTCATTAACCAAATGCAAATTGATACACAAGAACATGAAACAAAATATTGATATTATGAAAAGCTAAAGCTATAGCAAAACATCAAATTCTGTCCCAGTCTGTATTAAAATTTAATATCCTTGTTCTCCCACGAATGAGGATGGTGTTATTACAAAAATAATGAGTATTTATAAGTTTTTCCACATGGTAAAACCTCCCTGTGGAAGTTATCAAACTGTTTACATAATCTGGGAAGATATTCCCAAGATCAACTAAACTAGGAAACTAAAATGAAACTAAAGCATCTAAATATCCTCTAAATTGTCCATCAAATCCCATGCAATTTTGAATTCACCTGAAACAGGTCAGAAATAAACAAGTTAGAGAGATATTGTATTAATAAAACAATAAAAATTTAATTCTACAGACTTAGCTACAAAATCATCTGATTCTGTAGCTAGTCTAAAATAAGATACAGAATCAGAATTGAAATTAAATCAAATCTTTTAAGAAATTCCATTCAATTTACATCCAATAATTACTTGAAAATGAATCATGAATTGAAATTGATATTCTATTATGAACTCAAACATGATCCACATCATTAACCGAGTACAGAGATAGCAATACTCTGTTTCGATTATAGTCATAAATCGAGTAAATGAAACCATATGAAACTAAATCGTAAGCATTTCCCAACAAATTGAATCGATCTGTTATGAGATCGTTTTGATATTCAATTGAAAATAGAACAAATCGCAAACACATCGTTACACTTGTAAATCGAACATGATTATCATAATAACTGTATAGTAAGCGGTTTAGATTGTGAACGAATCCAAATGATAATTGAATCATTAACAAAATCGTAACATGATTATTCAAACATGGCTTATTATATATTTCGATTGTTGGTCATTGCACAGTAAGCAAACATGATCGATTAATTTTGATCACAATCGTTTCAATCAAACGAATCGTATCAGGGTTTGACCGATTCATTTCACAAACTTAAAATACAGAGCATCAATTCTAACCTGAACTCAACTCATAGGACAAACTTACCAAATTAGAGCAAAAGTGAATCGATTAGCTCATATTTTCACATAACTATTATGATTCGGATTCATTTCCAATTCGGGCGCGAATGTTATTTGAGCGTAATGTTTTCATCAAAGAGATAGAACATCATACGACACAACATCGTAACAAATATCTTCCCGAAAACATTTACCAGTCATAGCATATCAATGATAATGAAATCGAATCTGAGTAAAATCGTAACAATCAAACTCGATCAAATCGTTTACCAACCATAGTATATGGATCATAACAGAACCAAATCCAAACGTGATTATGTTCTAAACTGAATGTGAAAAATTTCCTTTTCAAATCGAATACAAATAAACTCATTTGAAGGTGAACAAACAAACAAATTCAAACGAAAATTACTCAAATCCAGTCAAAATCAATTAATTTCTAAACTGGGAATAACCATATCGTATATTGAATCAAAATTTCTTTTATTTAAAACAAGTCTATATATAGAATGCACGCAATATAACAGAGCCATTCAAGGTTTGAAAAGAGTTGTTTGAAACTGAAATCAAATCGTTATATAAACCTAGATTATTTACAAAAACAAATGATATCATAACATACCTATGTAGCGACGAGGCTGCTCAATTATACCAGCTTGGAATTTACAACAGTTGTGGTTGATTCCACGTTTTTAAACAGGATGGAGCCAGTCATCTTTTTCTTTTTATCTGTCGCTTGGAGCTTGGGCTTTTGACTAGTTAACAGTGCAATCTGGTCTTCCAAAGATTGAATCCTTGATTGGAGAATCGGAACATCAAGATAATATCACTCTAACCATGAATTTCATTGGTCACAAGGTGACTGTGTAGGTTTAGACAGAGCAGGAGAGAGTTTGGGAAAATGACCGAGGGTTTCACAAGACAACTTAATGTCTGGGTAGTTAGGCTCGTCCTTTAGGAAGGGGGGTAGGTTTGATACAAATTCATATGAGGGTTCGACACACAAACCTTGTGAATAGGGGTATTCACTAGCCAAGAAACGCTCCACTTTCGAATCAGAGTATTCACTCAAAATGATAGGGTTTGGCTCAACAAGGGGTTTTGGCTTGTTCCTTTCCATCCGTGAAATCAAACGTGCATTCTTTTTCCCTTTGGTGTTTGCAGCAAGGTTTTCCTTGAGATTTTTGCTCATAGGCTTTGCAATGGCTTCTGCACTCTTAGCTATAGTGTCGGGTAAGTCCGCAGGAGGGTCGGCCGAGGGTTTTGGCAGTAGGAGGTGCAAGGGTAAAGGTGGTTCAGCCTTAGTCTCAGTTACCACAGGTTTATCAACCTGTATAGGGTCGATGTCCTCAAAACCATTACGGGCAATGAAATCCTTCCAAGTATCACCAAACAAACTCAACTGTTAAACAATGATGAGCTTAATAAGCCCATGATGAAACAGGCTCTTATCAGCCTTGTGCCTTTTATGCTTTTTGGACATTTTATACAGGCTCTGATGAAAATAGAATGGCATGTTTAGAGGATACCCCATAAAAACCATCAATAGACGCAGGTGGTAGAGGAACACAAACCTGTAGCGACCTTCGCAGGTCACAAACTACTTGATTATCATTAATAAATCATGCCATCATTGTTTAAGCATGGTTACTAGCATACCTCTATCACAGGAGGTGATTTTGCGTGATTGAAACAACAATGTCCACGACACTTCCTCGACCTTGCAATTCTTAAACCAATGCTTCCCAAAGGTAGGTAACCCCATGGATGAGTTGATAAACTGATCATCAATCTCTAACTGTATATCTCCGATCTTGGCTCGACAACCATCAAAGGTTATGGCAAACTGTCGGGCTACGGAAAGGTTAAAACCCTCAAAACATTTCACGAAGGTAAGCCACCCACTGTCTGCCAAATCTTGGCGGGCATTATCAAACATTAACAGGGCCTGGTTTCCATTGGGTTCAACTCGCACGACTGGTGCCATGGAGCCGAACACATGGTAAGGGAAAGGTTCAAATTCACCAATACACATAGTAACAGAGCTACCCGAACCAACAACAATGAACGAGACAAAAGGGGTAAGCATTAATGCGAGCATGCGAAGGTGGTGGAGTCTTCCATGCATAATATTCATTATCTAAGTACAACCACCAAATTTCACAGCTATTCACCCCATAATAATAGTTCAACCACTAAGCCATGTGTACAACCAATGAAATGAAATGTATATGCCAATACACGCAAATTTCATACCATAACGTTTACAAATCCGACATATAAATCAAAACATGCGCCAATGTATATAATCAAAAGTTTAATCAAAGTGCCAATGAATTCATATAGTCGACTAGCCAAATTTATGAAAAGATTATCATAAGGATCATACCATATGTTTATAAAAAATTTAATCAAACCCCTATGCATTTGATAGAATCAATGATTAGGCAAGTCATAAAATGCAAATCCAAAGGCTAAATGTCTTCAATAAAACCAAGTTATATAATCAATCAAAGTATAAGAACCGATCAAAGGATATTGCCAATCGTGTAATGATCAATAAAAATGTAAGCATAATAGGCATAATGACACAAAAGATATTGACAATTCAGATAATGATCGAAATGTGACTTCGAAAAGAGAAGTTTTCATGCTTACAGTCGTGAAAACTTAACGAAGACAAATGTGTAAATGTCGCAAGAAATGAAAATGTTGTCTATTTAAAAAAAATGCGACGAAAACTTGATGTTTGCAAGACATAGGTGTAGGCAGCTTATAGAATCATAGAAAAAAGTGAATTGGCTGCCAACAATGGCGACACATTGGAAGAAGCAGTTATCTCTGCAAAAATACAAATTCGGATTAAGACAGCAAAGATGATTTCAACTCAAAAATAACAACCAGAAAATCGTACAAACATCATCATTAATCATTTTTTCCAGCAGTGTTCTAAAAGATGAAAACTAATAACAATCTTAAGATCAGCAAGTCACGATATTAAAGATAAAATCTCCAATACTATTGGCATGGCCACTGCTGCCAGCATGCGTCCATAGCCTCAATAGGGTTTCCATTTAACCCACTCTGACATCTATATCCTGTCAAGAAGTTCTAGATCAGAATAAAGGACATTAAAGAGGTTTCTTATATTTTTTGCAGATTTTCATGTACTCGACATTGCTTCGCTGCCAGCGGGCCTGTTCAATACCACGACGAAGTTGTCTTGGTGCCATGCTTGCATTTACCCACTGCCAGCAAACTTATTCAGTATCCCAGCGGGTTTACAAGCACTTCCCACATCTCTTATTAATAGTTTTATTTTGTTTTTCTTTTGTAGATAGCTGAGCGGGGTGACACTGAAAGTCTTGATATTTTAACATATTTTTTTTAGACCTCATCAGAATTTTTTAGCACTGTCCTTTATTCAACTCCAGAAATGTTTTATTTATAAAAACAACTTCCTATGATAGGGAGACATCTTTTGATTCATTCCTTTACAGAAAAGGGACAGCGTAAAAATATAATAGATGATCACGACAAGCTTTGCTCAGAGATTGAAATTAGTGAACTTATTTCAAACAATGAAATTTTTCCAACATAAATATTAATTTCAGCAATATATCATTGATGTTTGTACAAAATTTAAGAAGTTATTTCTGGGAAGAAATTTTCTATCGTATTTGTCTGAATAGCTCAGTGTACAGGTAAGTGTATGCCAAAAAACACAAACTGATCAATTCAAATCAAAATAAAAAACAAAAGCAAAAGAAAGTGCAAACAAAAATGAAATATTTACATAATATACAAGGGTAGTTATCAAGCAAAGTATCTTTTCAGGGCTTGGCCATTCACCTGATAGGTTTCAAGATGCCCTTCAAGATTTTTCAATCAAAAGGAACTAGGACCCAACTTTTCAGCAATTAAAAATGGCCCAAGCCATAAGTTTTGAAATTTGGTGTGCTCACCCTTTCCTTCGTGTGGTTTGTCCCACTTCAAGACGAGATCGCCTACTTCAAAATTCCTATCAGAAGCATAATTAGAATTGAACCATCTTTTAATCAATTGTTGATGTTGATCTAACTTACGCTTAGCTTGGGCTCTTACTTCTTCCAACTTCATCAAAGCGTTAATTCGGTTTTCTAAAGGGGGACAATCTTCTTCTTGGACTTTTTGCGACAACTGAAGCGAAGGAAGAAGAATGTGAGGTGGAAGAATTGCTTCTCTGCCATAAACGAGAAAAAAGGGGGACTTACCTATAGCAGCTTTGGGTGTTACCCTATCAGCTCACAGTGCGTTCAACAGTGCATTGTGCCAGTTCTTGTGATTTTCAACCACAGTTCTCTTGATAATTTTAATCAAGTTCTTGTTTGTTGATTCTGCTAAGTCGTTGCCCTAGGGGTAGTAACTAGCAGAATACTTCAGCTTAATTCCTTTCTCCAAAGAAAACTCACTCATCTCAAGAGAATAAAAGTATGAAGCATTATCAAAGACTAAACAGTCAGGGATGCCAAAACGAGTGATAATATTCGAGTTTAGAAAAGTGATTACCTGACTGGTGTTAACAGTTCTTAGCGCAGTAGCTTCAAAACATCATGTAGAGTAATATGTGGCTATCACAATATACTTGTGATGTTGCGAGGACAGAGGGTTAACTAGACCTATGATGTCAAGGCCCCATTGCTGGAAAGAAGAATCTACTGAAACAGGTTGCAAGGGAAAGGATGGTTTTTGCAACCGCCCTGATGCTTTCTGACAGATGATACATTTACAACACAAGGCATGGGTGTCCCTAAAAAGCGTGGGCCAGTAATAAACGGATCTTAAAACCTTATGAGCAGTGGTGTCGCCACCGAAGTGACCACCAGCTTCTCCTGCACGCAACTCAAGAAAGACTTTTTCTGCTTCGTCTTTTTCGAGACAGCGCATCAGTACGCCGTCACAATTATGACGAAACAGTATACCGTTAACTAGATGAAAGGAGGCGGACTTTAGTATCAACACTCTTCTCTTGGCGGGGTCAAGGTGACGGGGTGTTGACCCATGTTCAAGACATAATCTAATATCATCGTACCAAGGACTAATGAGGTTTTGTACGCAACAAATCATACTTTGATCGCTTTGTCCTAGGTTTGACGTATCACTATCTTCTTGTTGTCCTGTTTCCTAATCAACAACCAATTTACACAAACCTTGGCCTCTCACGATTTGAGCTGGGGTGATTTCTAAGTCATACTCCTGCAAGGAGGTGACCCAGTTAGATCTCTTCTCTCCTAACTCCTTCTGCACTAACAAGTTCCTTACGACAGGGTAGGGAAAAATGACTTTCATCCTTGACTTCAAAAGATAGGACCGGAAGTTCTTAACTTCTTTGAAAATAGCGTAGGCTTGTCGATCAACCGCTGGGTAGTTAAGTTCAACACCTTTGAAAGAAGAGCTCATAAAGGCGATGGGTACTTCATTGTTCTCGGCATTCTTCTGAGTTAGGACTGTGACATATGAACGATCAGAGGAAAAATTATAGAGTGTAAAATCTTGAGAGAAGTCAGGGATCATGAGAGACAAAGTGTCTATTATGGCCTTCTTTATGGCATTAAAATCTTGATTTTATGTGGGTCCCTAGTGATATTGGGTGTCTTTCTTAATCAGGTTCTGTATAGGCTTGACCATTTCATAGAATCTGGGGACAAATCTTCTCACGAAATTAATCTGGCCTAAGAAAGACTGCATGGATTTTTTGGATGTAGGAGAGGGAAGTTTAGCGATGACTTGAGTCCTTTCAGGGTCAATAATCATCCCATCACTAGACACAATGAATCCTAGTAATTTACCCTGTTCTACTACAAAGATGGACTTTTTGGGGTTCAAGGAGATGTCGTATTTACGACATCGTAGCAGAACGGCTCGTAAGTGAGCTAGATGATCATATTTGTTTTTAGAATAAATGGTCACATCATCCAAGTAAACTACGATGGAGTGATTGATTAAGCCTCGAAAAGCAATTTCCATTTCTCTCTGAAAGTTAGCACCAACATTAATCAATCCAAAGGGAATTTTGCGATAAGCATAAGTGCCCCACGGGGTACAGAAGGTGGTTTTGAGTTGATCTGGTGGAGACATCAGGACTTGGTTGTATCCGTAGAAACCATCCAATAAAGATAGCCTCTCGGAACCAGATACCTGTTGAAGGATCTGTTCCATGGGTGGGACAGGATAATTGTCTTTGTCAGACGCTTTGTTGAGGTTTCGAAAATCGACGCAAAGTCAAATTTCCCCGTTTTTCTTCTGAACTGGGACAAGGTTGGACACCCATTGAGTGTGTCTAACTGGAAAAATTATTTTAGCACTTAGGAGTTTATTCAATTCTTTTTGAACGGTCGGTTCAAGTTTAGGGTGCATTTTCCTCAGTTTCTGTTGGAAGGGTAAGGTTTGGGGCTTCATCGGGATAACATGTTGTATGATATTAGGATCAAACGTTTTAAGATCATCGTATGTCCATGCAAAGACATCCTTAAATTATTTAAACAATTTAACAAAAGCAGTTTTTTCTTGTCTAGAACATCCCAAGCCTAGATTAATACACTAAGGATTTTCACTAGTTCCTAAATAGACTTTTTCATAAGACAACGAGGAACTATTGGTTTTACAATTGACCGTATTTTTAAATCTATCTTCAAAATCATAAAACTTTTCTAATCTAACTATGGATTTGGGTATGGAATTTACCATGTCCGATAGAACTTCAGGAGATTTTGGATCAGGTATTACCGTAAAATCGTGCAAATTGTCATCGTGCGTGCGTTCATCTATCACTGCACCTTGAAAGGTTTCTTCCATGTGTAGAAAGTTAATGATTTGCTAGTCATCATCAAATTCTCTCCAGTTTGTGATATTGTCAGGAACAGATGTTCGGAACAATAGCTCGACAGATAATTCGTTTGGGGATAAGGCTTCTGCAGGAAGAAGTTTAGAGGCTACGTTAGCTAGTGGATCTACTTCAACATTATTTAGTCTAGGAATGGAATTTATATTGAAAGAAGAAAATTTGTTCATAAGACTCCATACCTCAGACTGGTAACTTTTGAGATGTGGGGAAAGACAGTGTATGGAATCTCTTACCTATCTAACCACTATTTCAGAGTCGCCAAATACAACCAGGTTTTGAATGTTCATATCCAGATATTTTCTGAGACCTTGCAGTAAAGCCTCATATTTTGCAGTATTGTTAGTACATTCAAATTCTAGTCTACAAGCCATTAATGTCTTGTTTCCTGCCGGGTCGATAATGATGCAGCCTGCACTAGCTCCTTCTTTAGACTTAGAACCGTCGAAATATAGACACCAAATTTGGTTTCAATCGGGCACATGGAACTGTTGCATAGAAATTGTTGGTTGCATATATGCTACGATCTCGGACTGTTGTTATGGATTGTTGATAGGTGAAACCTCAGCCATGAAATTGCCGAAGAAGATTTCCATTCCTTGGACTTCGGGTGAATCAATAGAAGGTGTATATTGTTCGTTAGGATCGTTCAAATCTGTGACCGTGAACTTAAGGTAGCGCTCACGATTCACCCTAATTTTGTTAGGCTTACCGTTCTCTGGAAGCCATAAGTGAGACCAGTCCGTTGCGAAGTAACCATGTAGTTTCTCTGACCAGTCCCTGCTAAAAAACATACCATATACTTCTGGAATATCCACAACGATTATATCAATAACTTGATTAACCTTAGGTTTAGAAGATAATCTAATCAATATATTTTTTAGTTCTCCTATAACTTTAACATTTGTCTGATCAAGTTGTATGATTTTCAAAGTAGATGGTTCCACTTCAGTGTTAATCTTTTGATAGACAAACCAAGGCATCACATTGGATGATGCTCCTGAGTCCACCATACAATTATGCACATTTCTGTTGAAAATATCGAAAGTTAAAAGAAAAGGAGGTACATTTTTGCGAGTACTAAGAGTAGTATCTTGTGGCTTTTTACTCGCAGTTTCTAAGGCTACTTTATCTACATTATTTACATTATTTACAGGGACTAGAGGAAGGCTTCCTTTATCTTGAGGATCAGGATTATTTTTAGTGGAAGTCTTCTGCGGAAATTTTCTTTGCACAACCTTGTTACCAATTGAATTACCATTCTTGCCGTTCTCTGAAATATTTTGCAACATTTTTTGTAACAAAAATGGAAACTTCAACAACTCATAAATAGAAATGTTAGCCCTTAATTTTTTAAGATCTTCAACAACATCATAATCTAAGTTAGGGCTGACATTGCTCTGTTTAGTTTTTGCTGATTTAGATGGCTTTGGAGGTGAAGTTGTAGTGTTCTCGGTAGAAGGCTTGTTTGTTGTCTTACTCCTAGTGTTATAAGGGTGAACAGTCTCGAAGTTAGCTTGAAAGATGTTGTCCGAGAAGTGTCCAAAGATGTTTGGAGAAGACTCATCTTCTTGAACTGTTTCCTGTTCGACTTCCTCCTGAGGGGTCTCAGGGGGCATCAAGTTATCTTGGGCTTCTAGAATTGTTTGAAGGGCACATTGCAAACTTTCTAGGTTCAAGCCTTCGGGGTTTGGATTAGGTCGGTTGGTGGGAAAAGGATTTCGGAAAGGAGGTTTGTAGGGTCCTTTACTTGAGGAAGCTTCTTCAATTGAACTTTTTAATTCTATAACTTCATTCGACAGTTTTTGAACAACTTTAGTTAAATTTTCTAAATCAGAGTTTTCAGGTTGTGTTTTTCTTTGAGTAGGTCTAGGGAGAATTTCAATCTTCTTTTTGGAAGAAGAACTAGTTTCAGTTTCGTTGCTAGAGGAGTCCTTAAGACTAAGTATGTCTTTTTTAATCTGACTAGCCTCCTCGAAGGCTTCTAACAACGTGGCCTTTTTAGATCGTTTAGCCCAAATAGCTATACTTTGATGTAAAGCTTTAATGTAGTAAGCTATTACAAGACTCTCAGCAGGCATAGAATCTGCAGGGATTCAATTTTTAAGCATTAATAATCTTTGATTAAAATCTTTAAATTTTTCTTTTGGGTTCATTTTTAGGCTTGAAAGATCCATGACTAAGACTTCTGGGGGTTTACCATCTCTGAATTTTTCCAAAAAGAATGACTCAAACTTTTCCCAAGACACAATGGTATGGTGTTGTTGGGAAAAGTACCAAGTGGATGCATTACCCTCAAAAGTATAAGGGAACAACCTACAGACAACGTCTTCATGTTCAACATTGCGGAGTCTAATGGCTAACATAATTTTTTTTATATGATCTTCAGCTATCTGTTTTGAGTCGGGGTCAAACTTGGGAAGCCATTTCTATGATGCTTAGGTAAAGGGTGTTGGGCTCCAGGTACAGCTACAACATCCTGATCAAGCCAGGGTCTAGCAGGGTTGTTCTGATTTTCCATTGGGGTAGTGGGTGTGGACGGTGTTATCACCCCATAAATTATGGAAATCAACTGATGACTTGGGTATTATCTGTCTCTAGTATTGTGTTGACAAATGATTTTTCATTCTGCAAATAATTTGAGAGAACAGAAAAGAAAAAAAGAAAAAGGAAAGAAAAGAAAACAAAAAGAGAAAAAAAAAAAGAAAAAGGAAAGAAAAGAAAACAAAAAGAGAAAAGAAAAAGAAAAATAAAGAAAAAGAAAAGAAAAGAGGGCATAAAAGAATTGAAACAAAAGCCCCATGTTATAATAGTAACTTGGCCATACCTTTCAAGCATGGCCAAGTTCTTTTTAAATTTAATGTTGATAGGTTAGTGAATAAATCTGACCAGACTGTCTAATCATGGTCAGACAACCCTTAGATTGGATTAGTGAATAAATCTGACCAGACTGTCTAATCCTAGTCAGATAGCCCTTAGGTAGAGTAATTTCTTAACCCAACAGTTTAATCTGGGTTAATTGTCCTAGGAATATAGGTTAGCATGTCGGTTAGTTGCTTCATTTTCTTCACCACCAATGAAACCAGATTGATGAAAATGCTACCCCTTATCTCAATTGCCTAAGAATAGTTTAGACGGAATTCCTTGGTGGTGACATTATGTGAAAAGTTTGGGAAAGAACCCATAAGTTGCACTTATCCTAAGTTTTCCCAACACATATTTTTCTGCTCCTGATTTATATTTCATACACTTATCAGCGGTCCAGATCGTGGCACCCAGATCTATGGCGCACAAAGCATTCTGGACCCCCCCTAGTGTTCTACTTTTAACTGGGGGGGGGTCCGGAATCGGTAATAAGAATCACGAAAATCTGGACGGTCCAGGAACGAGCGCGTCAATCCATGACCCAAATTCGATTCCGGACCCCCCTTCCGTTCTTCCTTTAATGGAGG
>JZKD02S1665055.1:231939-273843 GCA_000966675.3 Picea glauca
GAGTCGTATCTCATAAAACTCTTTGGTTTTTTATTTCATTGTAACTTTTAGATAAATATTGTTTCTTAAAGTATTTCTTAAAATCCGACCACTCCATCTGTTTTTCCTTTAGGCCCTTGGCCAACTTTAGGTCTTTCCACCATATGCTTTCTTTTCCTTTCAGGTTATAGATGGCCAATATGACTTTTATATTTCTGGAATAGTTGTAGATTTGGAAATACTTTATTTTTATGTATAGTAATCATGCTTCAACCTCCTCTCCTATCCTGGATTCCCCATCAAAGGTGGATGGTTTGATTTTCTTAGAATCTCCCTCAATATGATCCACATGTTTCCTTTTTCTTCCTGTGGTTGATTTTCTTTTCTGTTGATGGTGTACCTTCGGAAGAACTGTCCCCTTTTTCTCCTTTAGGACCAAAATTTTTGGAGGCCCTTTTGTTGACCTCTTCTTCCTCATTACTATCCTTTGGGCTCTTCTTTGTTAATATGCTACGCAGTAGTACTTCATTTATTTCATGTTGTTCTTGTTGTGCCTTTTTTTGTTTCTCATTGTCTACTTTGAAAACTTGCAGTTCCACAATGAGATTTCTCATGGTTTCTAGAACCTTGGTAGGTGAACTTCCTTCACTGTTCTTCCTAGGTTCTTCAAGAGGTATTTGCTCATGATTCTCCTCAAGTCTGATGATGCAAACCGCACCACCCCTGGGCACATTTTCTCCCACAGGACCTCCTCCTTCAAATGGCCCGATGAGCTGAAAAGCTCTTCTAATTCCCTATCGGGAATTTCTCACCCACAGTTCTCTCCTGATGATCCCCCCTTGTTGTATCGGGAAATCGGAACTCGCGTGATCGCGAGTTTCATGGTCATGAATTCTTATCTCTCTGAATTCCTGAAACCCGATTGGTAATGACCAACGCCTTTCTATTCCTATCGGGAATTTCCTCGTCAGGAAATCAACACTTATGAGGTCGTGATCCTCTCCCCTCACGGATCCCTGACTCCCGATCCCCGATGCCACTTGGCGTTGACTCCTGCGAGGGTTGACCTTTCGACACCTGTCCTCCACTACGTCCTCAACCCCTTCGGGAAATCGTGTATTGGAATATTGTGATTCTCGTTGTCATGTGCATGGGACTTTCAATTCCCCGAACCCCGACTCTGCGGGATCTCCTACCACGTGTCCCTGTTGTTGGATGACTCTGATCCTATCGGGAAATCGTGGGTCGCAATTCCCTGATGCAATGATTCCACACTCCTAAAATCCCCGATGAGTAAAATCCCGATGACTTCTCCTGGGACTCCTCCTCTGCTCCTTTGGGCTTAAACCCCGCACAACTTCTTGAGATCTAACGGCTGATGGGATTCTGTGAAATCTTCTCAAAGGATTCTAGCCATCTATCCTTCCTTGGACGATTTCTGCACAATGAAACAAGTGCTTCTTTCACGAAGACTTGGCTCCTACTGGCCAACCTACAATGCTTCCTCAAACTTCCAAAAGAATATTCTCTGCACTTATCCTCCAGTGAATTCAAAGGTCTACTCCTCCTGAGCTTGTTCTCGACCTCTCAAGTATTTTTGAGAACCTTTCGCTTGAACTCCTTGCGGAAACCCTTCAACCTTATCTAAGTGTTGAAGTCTTTTGACCCTGCGCACTCCTGCAACAATAGTCTTTTAGAACTTTGCTCAGGTTTACAACCCTGAGGCTTTTCCTTGGCCTGCACACTCCTTGCATGGCACTTCTACTCAACTGTGTTTCTGGGAAATTAGGACAAAAATTATCTCTACCTGAAGCCCTCTGTCAACGTACTCCTTGCGGACAAATTCGAATGCACTCCTTGCAGGAATTCTCTGGCTCAGAATAGAGATACAATTGAAACTAATTCCCTCTTCCTTTCAGACTTCTGTTAAAAACATGAAATCACATGCACAACATATACAAAGCAAATGCATAACAAAAAAGCAAACATTCTAGGCATAACATCAATACACAGAGAAAACAACACAAACCATGAGCTTGAATCAAAGCTTTCTTCTATTAATTCAATATTTGTACATGGGTCTTCTTCATACAATTCTCTGCATGCTCCTCTCTTCTTGCTCCTGTTTTCTTCAATTCTGAATTATGTTACAATGATACAATGAGGGTGTCTATATCCGGTTTCCCTCTTGGACTCTAAAGCTGT
Source organism: Picea glauca (assembly GCA_000966675.3). Lineage (NCBI taxonomy): Eukaryota > Viridiplantae > Streptophyta > Pinopsida > Pinales > Pinaceae > Picea > Picea glauca. Next base: position 234,124 of record JZKD02S1665055.1, read on the forward strand.
CAAATCTAGAATTAGATATTCTATCTACTTTACATTAACTATCATAAATGCCTCATCTACCTAAGGAAGAGAGCTATCCGCTCAAGGTCCAATACAACATACAAGTGCGCCCTCTCTTAAATGACTCATTTAATATTTGCGCAACAATTTCCAAAGCACTTTCAAAAATTTGGGTTTGTTTATCTAGCTGATCTTCGCTTGATGTGTTGGCTCACTTGATGAGTTGGCAATGGTTTTGCATCATACTCCTCGGCTTAAAAACTTTCATGGGCTCCTATCCATGAGCTCCTGTATAGTCTGTCCATGCTTCTATATCACTGCTTCTGTCTCCCAGCTGGCATCTTCCACTGGATGATTCCTCCACTTGACCAGATACTCAAGGTATTCTTTTCTCCTGGTCTTCTTACCCACTCTCTTGTCCAGTATGCATTCCATCTGTGGCTTTTCTGCAATCGGCATCTTCTTCTGCCACTGGAATTCTAGATGTTCATCACTCCCAACTCCTGCTTCCTTAGCCTTATATGGATATAATTATGAGACATTGAATGTCGGAGATATCCCGATGCCATCTGGAAATTTAATTTCATACGCATTCTCTCTGAATTTCTTCAGGACTCTACAAGGTCTGATTTTCTTCATTTTTCAGTTTGTTATATGTTCCCCTCGGGAACCTTTCCTTCCTCAAATGTGCCAGAACTAGATTTCCAACTTCAAACTGAAGTTGTCTCCGATGTTGATCTTCTCTACGCTTATACTTTTGGTTTGAATCTATCATTCGTTGCTTCACTCTGCTGTGAAGTTCTCTCATTGCCTCGACAAACTCTTCTGCACTGGCGCTGCTACTAGCAGTTGGTTCTGACTCCCTAAGTTTAGAAACTCCTCTTGGCTGTATCCCATATACAACCTGAAATGGACTTTTTCCTGTACTCCAATTCACTGAATCGTTGTATGCAAACTATGCTTGTGGTAATATCTGATCCCAGTTGTTGTGGTGCTCTGTTACCAAGCTTCTCAGCAAGTCTCCCAGACTCTTGTTGACCACTTCTGTTTGTCCGTCTATCTGAGGATGATAAGCATAACTAAACACCAAGTTAGTTCCTAGCTTCTTCCATAAGGTTCTCCAAAAATGCCCTATGAATTTTGTGTCCCTTTCCGAAACTATGCTTTTCGACAATCCATGGAGTCGACTGACCTCCTTAAAGAACAAATTTGCGATGTGATTCGCATCGTTGGTCTTATGGCATGGAATGAAATGTGCCATTTTTTAAAACCTGTCCACGACCACAAAGATGGAATCAACACCCCTCTGTGTCCTCAGCAAACCCAATACAAAATCCATGCTTATGGCCTCCCATGGTCTTTCTGGTATGGGAAATGGCTGATAAAACCCTGCATTCTACTTCCTCCCTTTCGAATGCTGGAAAATTCTACATTTGTCAACAAACCTTTTGACATCTGCTCGCATCCCTGGCCAAAAATATGACTCATTCATCTTTGCGAATGTTTTGTCATGGCCAAAGTGTCCTGCTAATCCACCACTGTGTTTCTCTTTCAAGTTCTCCCTCATGGAGCAATTTGGAATATAGAGTTGATTGCCTCTAAACAACAATCCTTCCTGGATCATATAATCTATCCACGGGCTTCTGTCTCTGAGAACGGGATTCTCAGCTACCTCATATGCCTCTACAAAATCTGCATCTCTTGCATACATGTCCCTGAGATTTTCAAAACCCAACGTCTTGACTCGGAACTCCCATTTTGCATGTTTCTGATTCAACTTCTCTTGTTGACTCACAAACTGTAATGCATGATTATCATTGTACAATACAAATTCTTTCGGGATCAAGTAATGCCTCCACTTCTTCAGTGCCTATATGATAGCATAAAATTCCTTATCATACGTGGAGTATTTCATTTTTTCTTCATCCAGCTTCTCACTGAAATATGCAACTAGCCTGTCTTCATGACTCAAGACTGCTCCTATGGCATACCCACTCGCATCACATTTCACCTGAAATGCCTTCTGGAAATCCGGCAATACCAACACCGGTTGTTCCGTGATCTTCCGCTTCAACAGATTGAAGCTTTTCTCAGTCTCCTCTGTCCAATGAAAAGACTTGTGCCGCTTCTTCACTGTTTCCATCATTTCTGCACTAATGAAATTCCTGATGAACTTTCGGTAGAAACTAGCTAAACCATGAAAAATCCTCACCTCGAAAATATTTCTCGGTGATGGACAAATTTTAATCACCTCCACTTTACTCGGATCCATCTTTAATTCATTCGCCGAAATAACAAAACCCAAATAAATGAGCTCTGTCTTCATGAATGAGAACTTCTTCATGTTGACCAACAACTTCTCCTGTTGTAGCTTCCTCATCACAATGGCCAAATGCTTCAAATGTTTAGCTTTTGTCTTGCTGAAAATCAGTATATCATCGAGATATACGATGACAAATTTCCCGATGAATTCCCTCAGGACTTCATTCATCAACCTCATGAATGTACTCGGCGCATTCGTCAAGCCAAACGGCATGACTAGCCATTCATACAGTCCTTCGTTTGTCTTGAAGGTTGTCTTCCACTCATCGCCTTCCCTCATGCGAATCTGATGATGTCCGCTTTTCAAATCAATCTTCGAAAAATAATTTTCCCCACTCAGGAAATCCATCAGATCATCCATTCTCGGCAGTGGAAACCTATACCTGATGGTTATCTTGTTTATCTCTCTTGAATCGGTACACATTCTCCATCCTCCATCCTTGTTTGGACTAAGTATTGTGGGAACAACACATAGGATTAAACTTTCCCTGATCGGTCCCTTATCCAGCAGTTCCTGCACCTGCCTCTTAACCTCCTCATTCTCTTGCGGTGTCAATTTGTACGCAACTTTGTTTGGAAAACTAGCCCCTAGCATGAGGTCTATATGGTGACTCACACTTCTCATCGGTGGCAATGAACGAGGTAATTCGTCCACTATGATGTCAGTGAACTCTCCCAGCAGTTCCTGAATCTCATCTGGTAGATCATCCACTCTTGTGCTAGTCAGAACATTCCTCGGCTTTTTGACAACAAAGAATTGTGGGTCTTCCTTCTTCTCCATCTCCATAAGAAGATCCTTCCCACTCATGAGAAGTATTGTGTTGCTTACTTCCGGTTTCACTTCCTTATCCTTTATCGGAAGAAACATATGGGTTCTCCCTTTCTTCTCCAGGGTATATGTGTTCATTCTCCAATCATGAACCACATTTCTGGCATATTTCCATGGTCTACCCAACAATAAATGACACACATCCATAGGAATGACATCACATAAAGTCTTATCATTATACCCACCTATATTGAATTCAACCAAGCATTGTTTGGTGAAACTCACCTCATGTCCTCTCTGTAGCCATGAAACCTTGTATGGACTCGGGTGATCAGTTGTCTCCAGCTCCATCTTTTCTACCATATCGGTTGAAACGAGATTATCCATGCTACCGCTATCCACAATAACCTTGCATACCCAATCCTTGGTCTTGCAAGCTGTCCTGAACAGTCTGGTCCTTTGAGCTGAACTCTCCACCTCTTTCTCGGGTGTTAAAAGGACTTTATGCATCCCAAGCGATCTTCCACCTTCTGCATCTTCTGTCGCATCATCACTCTTTTGTTCTTATGTGATGTGAGCTTCTCCGATGTCCTTCTTCTTCTTTGGACACTCAAATGACCTGTGCCCATTCTTCCAACATGTGAAACATGTGATAACTCCACCTCAGCCTCTTCCTCTACCTCTGGTATGAGGAAAAGTATTGGCGTTAGCATAATCTCCCTTCTTCTCATTATGTTTCCCTCTATGTTCAATGTATGGTCCTTTCTGTGAGGTACCACCCCTTTCTACTCTACCCTGAGGTTTCTTCCATTCCTCCTTGGGCTTTTGGAATTTTTCTTGGGAAACTGTCTTGCCTCTGGGATGACTTCTGCCTCATCCTCACTAAACTTGCTTATGGCTCAGCTTCTCCTCTTCTTTTAGAGCCATATGATAAGCATCCTCTACCGTCTTGATGGTAACCATTCTCAATTCATCCTGAATGTCGTATCTCAAACCATTCAGGTATTTGGCAACCTTCTCATCATTGCTCTCCTGATGACCTGCTCTGATGTTCCTGTCATTAGTTTTTGTCTCAGGTTCTGCATTCTCCTAAATAGAGTAATTTGGTAATCCCTTGGGATGAACTTCACTTTCATCTTCGCGATCATTTGATCCCAACTTTGAATCTTTCGTTTGCCTTTGGAACGTCTATCTTCTTGAAGCTCGTCCCACCATAGTGTTGCGTGTCCCTTTAATTTCGTGACAGCATGCCTAACCTTTTTATCTTCTTCGATATCTTCATAATCGAAATAAGTATCAAGAGCTCTAATCCAATATAGAATCTCTTCTGCATCCAGACTTCCTTCATAAGTTGGAATGTCCATCTTTGTCTTCGAACTCATCCAGGCGATAGCTTTAATTAATCGCTCATTGGCTACATCTTCGACTGCAACTTCTCTTTGTGGTTCAGCTTCAACTTCGCCTTCGGAGTCACTCAGATCTCCTGCACTAGTTGTGCATCTTTGCATTTTGTCCATCTCCTCGAGTCTTGCTCGAAGATCTCTTATCTGCCTCTCCATTTCTGGGTTTCCTGGCGGCCTACCTCTTCTTCGCACCTCCCTATCTTCTGGGTCCGGTGATTGTCTCTCCTTTCTGGGCGGCATGGCGAATTCTCTTCTCTACTACTGAAAGCAAAGAAATATTCCCACTCTGATACCACTCTTGACGCACACCGCAACACCCCTGGGAATGTCTGCTCCCACAGGACCTCCTCTTTCAAATGGCCCGATGAGATGAAAAGATCTTCTAATTCCCTATCGGGAATTTCTCACCCACAGTTCTCTCCATATGATCCCCCCTTGTTGTATCGGGAATTTCTCACCCACAGTTCTCTCCTTATGATCCCCCCTTGTTGTATCGGGAAATTGGAACTCGCGTGATCGCGAGTTTCGTGGTCACTAATTCTTATCTCTCTAAATTCCCAAAACCCGATGGGTAATGACCAATGCCTTTCTATTCCTGTCGGGAATTTCCTCGTCGGGAAATTGACACCTACGAGGTCGTGATCCTCTCTCCTCATGGATCCCCGACTCCCAATCCCCGATGCCACTTGGCGTTGACTCCTACGAGGGTTGACCTTTCGACACCTGTCCTCCACTATGTCCTCAACCCCGTCGGGAAATCACCTATCGGAATATCGTGATTCCTGTTGTCATGTGCACGGGACTTTCAATTCCCCGAACCCCGACTCTGTGGGATATCCTGCCACGTGTCCCTATTGTTGGACAGCTCTGATCCTATAGAGAAATCATGGGTCGCGATTCCCTGATGCAACGATTCCACACTCCTAAAATCCCCAATGAGTAAAATCCCAATGACTTCTCCCGGGACTCCTCCTCTTCTCCTTCGGGCTTAAACCCTGCGCAACTTCTCGAGATCTAACGACTGATGGGATTCCATGAAATCTTCTCAAAGGATTCCAGCCGTCTATCCTTCCTTGGATGATTTCTGCACAATGAATCAAGTTCTTCTTTCACGAAGACTTGGCTCCTGCTGGCCAACCTATGATGCTTCCTCAGACTTCCAACAAAAGCTTCTCTGCACTTATCCTCCAGTGAATTCGAAGGTCTACTCCTCCTGAGCTTGTTTTCGACCTCTCAAGTCTTTCTGAGAACCTTTCACTCACACTCCTTGCGGCAACCCTTCAACCTTATCTAAGTGTTGAAGTCTTTTGACCCTGTGCACTCCTGCAACAACAGTCTTTTAGAACTTTTCTCAGGTTTACAACCCTAAGGATTTTCCTTGGCCTGCGCACTCCTTGCACTACACTTCTACTCAACTGTGTTTCTGGGAACTTAGGACAAAAGTTATCTCTACCTGAAGCCCTCTGTCAACGCACTCCTTGCGGACAAATTCCACCGCACTCCTTGCAAGAATTCTCTGGATCAGAATAGAGATACAATTGAAACTAATTCCCTCTTCCTTTCAGACTTCTGTTAAAAACATGAAATCACATGCACAACATATACAAAGTAGATGCATAACAAGAAAGCAAACATTCTGAGCATAACATCAATACACAGAGAAAACAACACAAACCATGAGCTTGAATCAAAGCTTTCTTCTATTAATTCAATATTTGTACATGGGTGTTCTTCATACAATTCTTTGCATGCTCTTCTCTTCTTGCTCCTGTTTTCTTCAATTCTAAATTATGTTACAATGATCCAATGGGGGTGTCTATATCCGGTTTCCCTCTTGGACTCTAAAGCTGTCAAATATAGAATTATATATTCTATCTACTTTACATTAACTATCATAAATGCCTCATCTACCTAAGGACGAGAGCTATCCGCTCAAGATCCAATATAACATACAAGTGTGCCCTCTCTTAAATGACTCATTTAAGATTTGCGCAACAATTTCCAAAGCACTTTCAAAAATTTGGGTTTGTTTATCCAGCTGATCTCCGCTTGATGTGTTGGCTTGCTTGATGAGTTGTCGATGCTCCTGCATCATCTGATCTCATCTTCATTATATGTTTCCATGATCACAACATAAATAAATTTTTTCTGTTTGTAACAGTAAATTGTTTTGTTAACGTTTTTCATTAAACAAAGAGCATATGCTAAGAAAACATTTTTGGCTATGTTTAAGGTCCAAGTGATGTAACCTTTTCTCTGATACCATATGTAATGTTCCTCAAATTTAACAAATATTTTTTTTTTTCTTAGGGACATTAAATATCTTTCTCTTCGAACAACTTATTTCGAAATACCTATTGTAATTTTAAATAGGTAGTTTTCGTCACTATCAACTCTTCAAGATTTATGTTTTCCCGTTATTCACATAATTAACTAACATTATAATAGATTTTGTCTCTGAGTTACTTCCTATTACACAGTAATAATATACTCAAAGGGTCAAGGGTAACTTCACTATATCTAGCCTCTCAGATTACCAACATATCTAAAATAAGGATAAAGGATAGTAAATCCCCACTAACATTATGATCCTTTCCACATATCTATATATATGTATACGTGTTAATGTTATATTCACATAGGGAGAACCCCACTCAAGTTACAAAAATATTTAATCCTAGACAGTACCCAAAATCATACAGGCCTAAATGAAGTTGAGTTTAAAGCATAGATTGTACTTAAAAAAGGTTCAATGCATCTACCACAGACTTAAAACCCTTTATCTCTGTGTGCTCTTAGCGCTTCGCAGTTTATGGGCGCTATCTCCTCTTGACTAGCCCCTTCATTCAAATTCCCCTGGGCTATGCCCTTGTGCTAAAGTACGATTGTAGGCTCGGGCAAGAGTGGTTTCAAACCAATCTTGTTTTCACCCCACAATCCTCCTCTAGTTGACACGTACCCCGTCATCAAAACAGTGGTTGAAAAAGTGGCCCACTCAAGGAAAATATCATTCATGCAAGTTTCGGCTCCGCAATCCTTCCTCTCCATCGATATCCCACCTATCAGCGCTTCTTCTGATCAATGAATTCTATCAAACTCCATTCCTCCCTTATTTCCTATTCCCACACATCTCCCCAGATTCCCACGATCTGTCGACACATAACTCCCCTCTGGATCAACGACTATCGTTGACTCCACCTTTCCATCCTCTGAAAGTTTCAACTCTCAACTCTACTCTCCTCTACATGACAGTCTCCCAGAGTGGAAGATATATTGCCACCTACCCCTGTGAATCCATGATTAGGATCTCCTCCATGGATCCAGCCTTCGGGGATCTCAAATCTCAAGTCCCTTTTCCTTCTCCTTAATTACATTGAATCCTGCCATGTGTCCACTTAAATCGAACGACCTAGAATTACTTCAGGTCTTTTCCCGGAGTCCACAGATATGGAGACACATGTCCAACATAGATAAGTGGTTACCCTTCGCTCCGGTTTCTCGAGCTTCGGTTGTTTCGGTTATCAAACTGAAAAATTTGGGGTAACTCTCTCTGTAGCTCATGAACTCCTGATAAGTGTCTCCTCACAGATCGACGACTCTTAGCCTTTGACTCTCTGGGATTCAGTTGTTTCAACACTTCAACTTTCACCTCCTTTTGGATCTCTCGACTCATTGACACATATCCTCTCTGGATGCAACTGTCCAGACTCTCCTTTTTCAAATCAGAATTTTGCGACTTGCGACTTCCAGGTTAAGACTTCCTCCACATTCCCAACCTCCGAAATGCCGACATTTTCGGAGATCCCAAATCCAATAGTTCACGGTCCTCTAGATCTAACGGTCCAAATCTTTCCTTCGTGTATCGAGACTTCACGTTTTGCAAAGTTGGATGGGTGCTCAATTTCCTTCTCCTAGTCCTTGATATCCCAAAATTTTCCCTGGACAATTGACGGTCCATATCTCTCCTCGATCGATGACTCAAATTAAATCATGATTTCACATTTTGTGAATCCTCACGACTCTGATATTTCACCTTTCCACTCTACGATTCAACGAAATTCTAACCTCTTTCCATGTGTCCCCTTTTGATGGATGGTCCTAATGATTTCGGGATTTCATGTTTCAGGTATTTGTAGACTTCACTCAGCTTCTCCCAAATCTTCTGGTTTGGGAAATTCCAATAATTCCCTACGACTAACCAGTGCGCTACTTCTCCGATATCTAACAACTTGAAATATTTCAGCTTGTCCTGAATGGATCGTAACCCTTGATCTTCCTTCGATATACTAGAATGTCTACGTTCTACTTTTAGACACTTCAATTCTTCAAGACTTAGATACTTTTCTAAGTGTTTCAACTTGAGACTTAAAATCACTATCCATCTTGAGAATTTTTTTCGCTTTCTTCCCTAACTTGGGAGATTCCAAACATTTCAAAGACTATGCCTTCCAAATTTCTCTTGCGAGCCCCGTAACTTTAAGTCTCACCTGTGTTTCTGAAAGCATTGTCCCTCATGAGCTTTCACCAATGAAACATGACTTCGGCCATGTGCACACTTGTGCTCTGTGTGAACTTTTGCACTATCGCTTCTCAGATTCTGAATGTTGAAGACTCTTGACCTTAACCTTCTTGTAACTACACTAGATCTAATGACCTAGATTTTGTTGAAAAAGATATGGATCTACCCTAAAAAATTATTATGGTGGTAGTTTTTACACTAGGCTCCTATAAACAGCTGGTTAAATTTATATTCAATCCTTAAATAAAAGGATAGGGGGGAATCCCTACTAGAGACAATTTCCCTAAATATTATTTATGATCGCAGGTGTTATGTAGAGTTTAAAGAATCATTTAAATATTGGACCGACCATCTAATAGGTAACAAGTTTCTATATCTAAATTCCTGGACATTTTCTCCTGATATTAAAAATAAGAGAATTGTAACCCTTTGTTATAGTTAACACAATCGTCTAAAGAGGAAATTACTTGAAATAATAGAGAAATAGCTTCCTGTGTAATAGATGGTCATGTAGCTCAGAAATACGTATAGGTAACAAGACATATACAGATATATATTTCAATTCTAATATTTACTCTAAATTTTGTTTGGTAATTGCACAATTTAAACATTTCTTAATATCAGCCACAAATCGATCCGATAATTACTTTCTTATAGTATCCAGAGATTGAATCACATGAATAGGAGAAATTTTATATTTTTTGTTAAAAGTAATACCCACAATAGTTTTTTTAAACTCTAATCAAGAAAACTTCCATACATTTATCAACAATTAGCACATACAATAATGTTTCTTGGCTCTACTCAATGCATAAATTTAACTACAAAGTTTTATTCAATAATTTATTTCCTTCTACCCAACAAGTATATGTAATCTATCAGTCATTCATCAATAGAACATTTAACCAGAACTAAGTAAATACATTATGTCAATTATTAATCAACAGAATGATAAACCAGGAAAGAGTAGAAGAACATATCTAAATAAATTGTTGGGACAACAAATGGAACATCCAAGGTCCACCCAACCATAGAACAGAACAACCAAACTACTTGTTCCGTTCACACCCTAGCCTGGCCATGAATCATTGAGGGAGAACCTCAAAACTCCTCTTTCTCTATAGTCCTCTTTCTGATCCCAATTCTCCTTGCCTCACAATCAGAAATAGTGCTCATAATAGCAAGTGACAGTCTTTTCCCAAATCTCAATTCTCCTTGCCTCTCACTCAGAGTTAGTGCTCGTAGCAACAAGTCTGTCTTTTCTCCTAGCATACTCGGCAACATCCTACCTCCTCCCATATGCTATATATGAAAAATCATCTTGTGCCTAGGTATTTCCCCCTTGGGAATTTTCATAGATTTACAAATCCCTGATTTTCATGGGCGGCCAATGGCCAAATTCCAGATTTTCCACTTGTAAAATTCAGCCATGAGGTAGTTCAAGCCTTTTCCCCACTCATGGAGTCATGGTCAACTGATTTCAACCTGGCTATTACATTTGTCTGTCAGCAATAAATATAAAAATTATTTGTCTCTTACACATGTCAAATTCAAAGAGTTAGTTGGTAGAATCAAATATTTTCCCAATCAGTCACAATAATTAATTACAATTAACTAAATTCCCAAATTTGGAATTGCCATAAATGGCAATAATTCTCTATATTTAAATTTTCCGAAAACATAAATAAATTCCTAAGTATTCTCAGACTTCAATAATAATTTATTTTTGGGGATATTACATCAAGGGCACTCGAAAACAAAGGATCCATCTTTCTTGAGTCGTCAAAGTAGGGTAGCTCCTACACAAAGGCAAGTGGCTCACCTGGGGAAAAATTGAATAGAAATCTCCTCATCTGCTGGGGGAACTCAAAGCAATGGATAAAATTTCTTAATAAGGAGGGAGGATTAATTGAGGTGGATATTAGTTTCCACCCACCTTTTCCAACTAGCTCAAAACAGTTTTCTGGTAATTTTTGTAATTTACTATTTTTATTAATTTTTCACTTTCAGAGCCGTTTTGAGGCCCTAAACGATGTTTTCTGGGAAAACAGTGAGTAATATGGAAGTTCCTTCAATATTTACCCCAAAATTAATCTCCTCAACGATACCTTTCCAATAGGCTATCATACGCCTAAAACATACATCGCATGGAAAAGTTATGACCCTGGGAAGTTGATGTACTAACTTACCCAAACGGGGCCCACATGACTTTTGACGTTTCATCTCCTAGGGTTAGGTTTTTGGATGTCTAGGGTTTTTGGAATTACTGTTTATTGTAAAAAGGCCTTCATATCCTGATTGTAATGATCTTCTTGCGAATGAGTGCATACGTCACATCTCTTTTCAGAGATAAGCTGCCACCATTCCAGGAAGCTTGTTTCCACTGCAATTTACAGTTTCAACTTATTTTCTTATGGAATAGAAAACCAATTTTACTGTATCTGTGTTATTTTGTGTTAAGAACTTGTTAATAATCTGTATTCATTTCATTTTTCTCATAAAATTTGGATCAGTGGTATCAGAGCGGTCTACTCCTTGTTTTCTTAATGCATGTCCCCAATGAGGTCTGAGTACAAAGAGTTGGGTCTAGAGCTTGTTTCTCTTGAGGAAAAAATCTCTCACACACCCAAGAAACCTATCATGGTAGGAGAAAAAAGAGATGAAGGGACAAGAGATCCTTTCAAACTGTTGATTGAGGAATCCCTCACACAACAAAGGAATGAGATGATGGATAGTTTCGCGCAAATCCTTCGACGGCTACCAATAGGCGACACATATTCTTCTAGTCGAGGCTCCGCCCCCTTGAATGTACAAATAAAATTTGATATTCATATATTTGATGGTCAGATAGATGCAAATGTTGTATACAACTAGTTGAATCTACTAGAAGGTTATTTTTTTGTCCATAACTTTTCGAATAGAGAAAAGATTACTTTTGTGCTCCTCAAAGTCCCTCCCCATGTCAAAGATTCATGGGAAAAATTCTATGAGAAAAAAGAAACAAAGGAACCCTCATTATTTACAGTCACGACCACCTGAGAATCCTTCAGGGATGCTATTAAGGAAAAATACTACCCTGTTGGAAGTTATGATGACTTGTATACCAAATGGACCACACTACGGCAAGAAAGAGACCAAGCAGTGCCAGATTTAAAAAATATATTCCATACCTTCTGCACCAAGATGGGTATCAAATATTTAGAGTGACATCTGGCACTCAAGTATCACGGTGCTCTGCATAGATACATCCAAACTGAAATGTAATTTCTAGACATCTCATCCTTGGGTGCGGCCTACTGATATGTTGTCAAAATCGAGTAGAATCTCAAACAAAAGACGCAACAATTTGGGCCTAGGAACCCCTCACAAAAAAATCCGGAAAAGGGTGGCCCCAACCCATAGATCAAAGGACAGATCAAATATGGATAGTGTCAGGACAACCAGTCCAATACGCAAGAAAAGAAGGACACTGAAAAGACAATGAAAGATACCGAGAAGTGGTGCGACATCCATAAGATCCCTTGGCATAACACTCTTGACTACCTATCAAAGCAGTCATTGATGGCCAAAGTGAAAGCCTCCAAATCAGATGTGGCTTATTACTCTGAGACAGAACCAGAAAGGGGAAGAAAAATCATTGGCATAGAATCCAGTGCCACCGTTGCTACCACCATGCTCCATCCTGGTGAACTAGATGAGCCAGAAGAAGGAGAGTGCCTCTTCCATTCACAGATATGGGTAAAAGGAACCCCACTACACTTCATCGTTGATAGAAGTATCTAGAAGAACCTCATCTCAGTAGAGGTTTTCAAGCGATTGGCCCTACAGACAACGCCACACCCACAACCCTACACCATTGGATGGCTCCACCAAGGAATCGATCTCTGCATCAACGAACAGTTTCGACTGTCGGACGACATCAAACCCTTCAAAGACAAGGTATTGTGTGATTTTGGTCCTCTCAAAGTTTTTGATGTTCTTATAGGAAAACCTTATTTATGGAAATTTCATGTTGTATATGAGTTTAGGCCTTGTAGTGTTATTATTACTTTGAACAGGAAATTGTACAGGATACCCGAGTTAGTCCCACCTAGGGCTATTTCCTTGATCTCTGCTAAGCAATGTAGGAAGGTCATCTCTTAGATGGAGAAGTTTGTCTTCTTCATGATTCTCTCTCAAAATAAGTGAAATATCACAGCCACATCCAGGGTCCCTACGACCTACCTCTCCACACAACAGAAGGAAGTAGATAAGATCATGGAAGAATATTGATATATCTTCTCCTCACCTACCAGGGTACCTTTGCACTGCCATGTCAAGCACCCAATCAATTTGACCCCCATCACACCGTTTCCCAATGGCCCAGTGTATCTCTGCTCTCTGTTAGAGAATGAGGAGATCAAGCGACAAATCCAAGAACTGCTCCACAAGGGGCACAACCATCCCATCTCATCACCTTGCAGTAGCTCAATCATACTGGTACAGAAAAAAGATGGAACCTGACGACTCTGCATTGATTATCGGGCTCTGAATAAAATCATAGTCAGAAACCAGTACCCAATTCCCCGAATCGACGACCTCCTTGATCAAATCATGGGGGGGGAATACTTCAATAAGATTGATCTGAAGTCTGGCTACCACCAGGTCCCTATAGAACAAACAAATGTATGGAAGAAAACCTTCAAGTCAAAGGAAGGCCTTTTTGAATGGTTGGTCATGCCCTTTGGTTTGACAAATGCTCCAACCACTTTCACGAGGATGATGGATGATATCCTGCGAACATTCACCCATACTTTTATAGTGGTGTATCTAGATGACATTCTCATTTACAACAAGACTTGGGCCGAACACTTGTAGCATATTCAATAAGTTATGCACACATTGCGGCAGCACAAGCTATACACCAACTTGGAAAAATGCTCCTTTGTCATGGAAAGGGTCCATTACCTGGGTTACATCATTGATCAGAATGGCGTACATGTGGATCTTTCCAAGATCCAAGTCATTTGTGACTAGCCAACCCCAACCACACTCACTGCACTTCAGAGATTCTTAGACTTTGCCAATTTCTACCATAGTTTCATGTTGGGATTCTCCCATATTGCATTGGCCCTCAACCAAATAACAAGGTTTGGTGGTAAGGATAAATTTTCATGGGGCTGTCCCAACAACAAGTGTTCGATGATTTGAAGAAATTATTGTGCTCATCCCTAGTACTTTCACTACCAGACCTACAACATCCCTTTGAGATCGAGACATATGCTTTAGACTATGTTGTGGGCATTGTTATCACTCAGCAAGGCCACCCCATGGCCTATCATAGTGAGACACTGTCATATGTTATCTGTAAGTACCTAAATTACGATAAAGAAATTTACTCCATTGTGCAAGCATGCCACCAGAGGAGAAATTTTATTCTTGGGAAGGAGACAGTCATCCACACTGATCATAAGCTACTGCAGTTCATATAGACACAAGGAAAATTGCGGAATGACCACCATAAAAAGTGGTCCACATACTTGCAACAATTCCACCTCAACATCAAGTATAAACCATGAATCACCAATCGGGTCGCTAATTGCCTCAGTAGACCGCCATTCGCATCACTCACCATGTTGCTAGAATCTTGCGGCCATGAGACCTCTGGATGGCCCCAACTCTATGAGATAGACCTGGACTTCGCCACCGCCTACCAAATGTTGGGTGCAAATGCATTTGTCGATAATTTCCATCTTCAATATGGGTTGTTGTGTCGTCTGGGCCATATCTGTGTTCCATCAAGTGAGCGAGCGAAGCTAATCTTGGAATCTCACTACATTCGGGTGGTAGGACACTTCGTCATCGAAAAGATTGTGGCGATGCTACATAAACATTTCTACTTGTTGAAACTTCGACAAGAGGTCAACAAGTATATCAGGTCCTGCACTGCCTATGCTATTTCCAAACCAACCACTAAGAAAAAGGGAATGTACACCCCTCTTCCTATTCCTAAAAGGCCATGGGAATCCATCTCAATGGACTACATGTTGGGCCTCCCATCCACCAAGTGGGGAAATGAATTTGTTTTTGTGGTTGTTGATCGCTTTTCTACGATGACGATTTTGGTTACCTGCAATAAGAACATCATATCAGAGGCCATTGCCAACCTCTTCTTTGAACGAGTCTAGGTACATTTTTGAATCCCACAAACCATTGTATCAGATCCGGATAGTCAATTTATCAACACATTTTGGTCGAACCTCTAGGCACTGTTAGACACCAAACTCACCAAATCCACAACCTTCCACTTCCAGACAGATGGCCAAATCGAGGTCGTAAATCAAATGATTTTGCATATCCTTCACATGTATAATTCAAATCACCTTCACACATGGGATGAGAGCCTTCCCTATGTCCAACATAGCTACAACTGAGCCATGCATAGCTCAACCAACCACAACCCCTTTCAGGTGGGGTTGGGATTCCAACCATTGGGTCCCATAGATGTTTCACTTCCCCTTGCAATCACCTTCACTGACTCATCTCCTGCTCCAACTGTGCAAGATACCAGATATAATAAGTATGTAGAACATAAATAAAATTCTAGAAATGGCAGGATAATAGTAATATAACCAGCATAATCTCCACAATAACACATAAATGATATAAGAACAACAACATAAATAGCACTTTGATTCATAAATAAATGTTCACGGGCCTCTTTGAGGGGGAAACCTCTAGTCGAGTAGGCCTCTATTACAATAATCTCCAAGCTAGGGTTTTCATACCCTCAACCCTTATTTATACTAAATATGTCTATCAAGAGAAGCATTTAGAGGAACATTATTCTAGAAGAAGAAGCTTATATTAGGTCTTCTTACAACTGCCTTATTCTATTTTATTGAAAGGCCTTATTAATATTGAATTTTATTACATCCAAATATATTGATCTACCTATGTCTGGGTTAGGAACCTAACATGTCCGCCCCCTTAAAAACAACCTTTTCCTCAAGGCTTGAGATGTGGAAATTGCTGCAGAATGGTAGTTGGTTCCCAAGTGGCATCTGCTGGAGTCGTATCTTTCAACTGGACTAGCACTTCCTTGATGGTTCTCTAACGCTAGCGACACTCACGTTGGTCCAAAATTGCTTCTGGCTGTAGCCAAATGGATCCTTCTTTAGCTAACTCTGGAAGGTTGGTTTGAATTTGGAACCTAGTTCCAATCACCTACTTTAAGCATGAAACATGAAAAACAGGATGTAGCTTCGACTGGCTGGGCAGAGCTAACTAATATGCGACTTGTCCCACATGCTTGAGAATTGTATAAGGACCATAAAATTTGGGCGCTAGCTTCTGACAATGCTCGGCCTTGAGGGAAGTTTTCTTGTATGGTTGCAGTCGTAGAAGCACCTGATCCCCTTCTTCAAATTGATGTTTAGAGCGACCTTGATCTTCTTGTTGCTTCATGCGATTTTGTGCCATGACCAAGTTCTCTTTAAGGGTACAAAGAATATCCTCTTGAACTATAAGTGTTTGGTCAAATGCCTGGACCTTCAAGGTACCCGGTAAGTATGAGAGAACTGAAGGTGGCTTTTGTGCATATAATACTTCAAAAGGAGTCATGCGAGTCGTTGTATGGTAGGAAGTGTTGTACCACCATTTGGCTAGGGGTAACCATTGAGCCCACTGATGTTGTTTTTCAGAGGCAAAACACCTCAAATATGTTTCCAAACACTTGTTGACAACTTCCATTCGACCATCATTCTGGGGATGATAAGATGTGATGAGATGCAATTGGGTGCCCTGTAGCTTAAACAGTTCTTGCCAAAAATTGCTTGTGAAAGTTGGGTCATGATTAGAAGCAATAGAGTGCGGCATTCCATGAAGCTTGAAGACCTGGTCCATGAAAATTTGAGCCACCATGGATGCAGTAAATGGGTGTTGAAGACCACACAAATGAGCATACTTGGAAAGACGATCCACAACCACCATTATGACTAATTTATTCCCCAATTTGGGTAATATGGTAATAAAGTCCATAGAGATATCCTTCCAAATAGCAGGTGGAATCGGAAGTGGTTGTAGTGTTCCTGAAGATTTGACTGCTTATCCCTTGTTGCATTGACACACCTCACATTCAATGACAAAATTACGGATGTCCTATTTCATACCATCCCAGAAAAAAGAATTTTTGACCCTATCATATGTTTTGGTGAACCCTGAGTACCCCGCTATGGGTGTAGCATGAAGCTCAGAAAGTACCGTGGATTTAAGCTTTGATTGTTTACTTAAATACAAATGAACTTTGTATCGAAGCTCACCCTAGAGCGAAGAGTACCCTGGGGGAGTCAGAGAATTAGTCTGCAATTGTTGGATCAGATGAAAACTTTTGGGATCTTGAAGCCATTCCCGGCACACATCTTGAAGCTAATCGGGTACAATGAAGGAAAGAGAAAAAAGGGATCCTTCTTCTTCATATTTCCGGGACAGTGAATCCACCACTACATTGTCTTTTCCCTTCTTGTAAATGATCTTATAATCATATCCAAAGAGATTAGTCACCCATTTTTTTTTCTCCAGGGAGGAAATGCATTGTTCCATAAAGTACTTGAGGCTTTGATGGTCGGTCTTAATTTGGAAGCATTGCCCCAAGAGATAAGGGCACCACAAATCAATGACATGCATAATAGCCAACATTTCCTTTCCATAAATGGGTTTTCCCAAATTCCTTTCAGACAATTGCTTGCTGGTGAAGGCCAAAGTTCGACCCTCTTGCATAAGGACAACATTGATTCCTTTCCCTGAGGCATCACATTCCAACACAAAGGTCTTTGTGAAATTAGGAAGGGCCAGAACCAGAGCGGTGCACATGTTTGTCTTCAAGGTTTGAAAATCTTGAGCAGCGGCTGGAGTCCAAGTGAAAGAGTTATTTTTTAGGAGAGTAGTGAGAGGTGATACAATCTTTCCGTAGTTCTCAACAAACTTGCGATAATACCATGTTAAGCCCAGAAATCCACGCAAGATTTTGAGAGTCTTTGGGCGCGACCAGTCTTTCATAGCTTCAATCTCTTTCAGATCCACCCTGATGCCATCTTTGCCAACCAGATAACCCAAGTATTCTACTTCTGAGGCACCAAAAGCACATTTAGATTGTTTTAGGAAAATTTGGTGCTGAGAGAGTAGATGGAGAACTTGATTCACATGAGTAAGATGGTTTGTACAGGCTTTTCTATAGATGAAGATATCATCAAATAAAACTACGACAAAATGATGGAGAAAGGGATAGAAGAAATGATTCATGAGGCTTTGGAAGGTGGAGGGGGAATTTCACAAGCCAAAGGGCATGACCAAAAACTCATAGTGGCCCTCATGAGTAAGAAAGGCCATATTGGGAATGTCTGACTCTTTCATACATATCTGGTGATAGCCCGAGCGAAGATCAAGTTTAGTAAAGAATTGGGCGCCACTCGATTCATCCAGGAGGTCATCAATGACAGGAATGGGAAATTTGTCTTTAATGGTTAGTTTGTTGAGGGCACGGAAGTCAGGACACATTCTCCAAGAACCTTTTTTCTTTAGGACCATGACTACAGGAGAAGAGTAAGGACTCGTAATAGGGCAGATAATGCCTGCATTAAGGAGTTCCTAGACCATTTTTTCAATTTCATTTTTTTGTGAAAAGGGGTGGCAATATGGATGGATATTGGGAGGAAGGCTTTCGGGTACAAGGGGAATGGAATGATCATGAACATAGTGGGAAGGAGGGAGTCCTTGGGGAGTGGAAAATACCATTTAATGTTTAGAAAGGAGGGCTTGGAGGTCATGTGGCACCGGGGGTGTCTTTGTTGCTTGTATGGCATGGAGTTGGGCAATGACACCAGAATGACCTTTTTTGAGAATCTTTTCCATGTGATGGTAGCTAATGACCTCAGGTGAACCAGTAGTGATGCCTTGGAATTTATATTGGTGGCCTTCCTAGTCAAATTGCATGGTTAATGCCTTAAAATACATGAGAATGGGACCCAAAGTTCTTAGCCAGTCAGCACCCAACACAATGTCACAACCACCCATGTTGATAGAAAGCATATGGGATTTTAGGTGGTAGTCACCGATTTGGAGATGCACATTTTCACAGCGCCCTCCACATTTCATGGAACCATAATTGACAATCATGATTTGGAAATTGTGGACAACATGGATGTAACAATGAGTTTCTTGGGCAATGCGGCGATGAGTAAAATTATGGGTGCTTCCACTATGAACCAGAATGATGACCTTCTGATGCTTGATGTAATTGATTAACTTGAGGGTTTGGGGAGCATAGAAGCCCATGAGAGCATTGAGGGAAATGATAGAGGGGTTATGTCAGTGATTTCAGGTGACTCAGACACAAGGGGATTTTCAACATCCTCTTCCGAAATATCCTTAGAGATGGCCATAAAAATATTTTGTTCCTTACACTTGTGGCCCAGGAAATATTTGTCATCACAATTATAAAAAAGGCCTTTGAGTTGGCATTCATCCATTTCAGTCCTGGTCAATTTTTGGATCTTTAATGGGGCAGAGGGAGTAGTGGGAGTGACGGGTTTAGGGTGAGGGATAAAGGAGGGTTTTTGGTTTTGAGAGGATACAACCTGTTGTTCTTCTTTATCTCTTTTAGTAGCCTCCACCCAACTCGAGGGTTGAGCCATGAGGACATGGGCCCAAATATCCTCCTTGAGGCCACTGATAAAACACTCTTGAAAGAAGGCATCAGTCATGCCCTCTGTTCGAAAAGCCTGGCGCTCAAAGGCAGCTATGAAGTATTTTACCATGTCTGATTGTTTCAACTTTGTCAAACAACCCAAATGGTTGATGTCCATGTCAAAGTGTTCATAAAGCTCAGTCACAAATTGGGTCCAAGCAATATACCCTTGACGGGAAGTTTTTCTCCGTTGCCACCATTGCCAACGTTCTTGATCTAGATGGAGAACACCATACCGGAGTTTGGCCAAGTCATCTGTAATTCCATATAAAGAGAAATAATGTTCCATTTGGGTTACCTAACCAGTGGAGTCTGAGCCATCAAATTTGGTCACATCCACCCATGGAAGGCGTAGGTCACGTTGAAAGTGATGGGGCTGAAAGGTATGGGAATGGGAGGCATGTTCACCTTCGGTCTTTGGAGGTGCTTCAGAGAAAGGGTCATCTGTAGGGATCTTCATTTTGGTGCAGAGTGATGCAAAGACAGTTTCAAGCTGGGTGGTTAGTTCTTGTTTGACTTCCTCCATTGAGGAATGAATGGTTGTATTTATGGTTGTATTGATGGATGAATCGATGGAGACAACAATAACACTGAGTTGTTTCACTTCTTTTTGGGTCTCGAGGAAACCATATTTCAAGGTGTTGAAGTGAGTTTCCAGATCTTGGCTATGGGTATGGGCCATGAGGATGGGTGAACTGAAAAGGGACGGGTGGGGTCAATTTTTTTTCTGAAAAATGATATGGATGAATGTGATAAGGGTGAAGAGATGAATCCAATGGAATAGGTCTCAAATAATGGTAAAACAATTTCCAAACTTTTTTTTTTTTTATTTACACCTGCGGAGTTATACTCTAGTCTGAAGAATATTGCAGTGATGAAATCCCCAAATGATTAACCAGAAATAAATGTGTATTTACTTGGAAACCCGAACAAAGTTCCACAACAATAGATCTTGTCTGTTTTAATTTTTTTATGTTTCTGTCCCCCAAGGGTTAGGTATTCAAGGGTTATACAGACAAGGATTTTCCCTGTGCTATAGCTCTCTGATATACGTGTAGGTTCCAACAGTATTACTCGGCCCAATATCTCAGGGCACTAACTAAGGAGGATAGACCGTACCCTTAGCCGTACTACTCGACTACCCAAGTACTAGAGAGTATCTTCCCGAGTGCTATTCTTGGTGACACTATAGTAGTCCATCAGTTGATAGGTTTATGTAAAGAGAGCTTTAGGAAATCTAGGTCGATCCATACACAAGTGTTGTCTGATGCGCTACCACTCGAAGGGGTACCAACAGGGGTTACAAGGGTGGCCAACAGATGTGCGCTTAAGAACCACTTGTATTTCATGTGTGTATGAATCCCTCAACCAAGGGTTTATGCGCGTAACGACAGATCTCTATGGCTTAAAGACGTCGAAATATGTCTCTACCCTGAAAAACATTTCCCACAATTTCTACCATGGAAAGTGCTTTGATACCACTTGCAAGATACCATATATAATAAATATGTTGAACATAAATAAAATGCTAGAAATGGCATAATAACAGTAATATAACCAGCATAATCTCCACAATAACATAGAAATGATATAAGAACAACAACAAAAATAACACTTTGATTCAGAAAGCAATGTTCACGGGCCTCTTTGAGGGGGAAACCTCCTGTCGAGCAGAACTCTGTTACAATAATATGTCTATCAAGAGAAGCATCTAACGGAAGATCCTTCTAGAAGCAGAATCTTCTATTAGGTCTTCTTACATCCGCCTTATTCTATTTTATTGAAAGGCCTTATTAATATTGAACTTTGTTACATCCGAATATATTGATCTACCTATGTGCGGGTTAGGACCCTAACAAACTGAAGCTGACAAAGCCACCCGGTTCATTGAGCGGATCCAACACATCCACCAATAGGTGCAAGATATCCTACAGAAGTCCAATGAAAAGTACAAGCAATGCCATGATCATCATCGGGTGCCACATAAGTTTCAGCTGGGCGACAAATATTGGTTGCACTTGTAGAAAGAATTCCTTACAGGACCCCACTAGAATCTTCTCCCACTCCTTTATGGTCTGTACACCATCACCAAGTCCATGGGAGATAATTCTCTTGAGCTCATAATTCCTCCTTTCCTTGGTCTTCACCCAGTGTTGAATGTGGATCTCCTTCGCCCTTATTTCCCACCATTATTGGACACCTCAGAAGTAGAAGAACAACTGAAACCAACCTAGCTAAACCCAGACTTCATACAACAGGAATCCAGTGATCCAATTTTGGACACACAGATCAAGGTCACTTGACAGCAAAGGATCCAGCTTTATCGAGTCATCAAAGCAAGGCAGTTGCTGCACCAAGGCAAGTGGCTCACTAGGGGAAAAATTCAACAAAACTTTCCTCATTTGATGGGGGAACTCAATGAAATGGAGACCATTTATTACTAAGGAGGGAGGATTTATCTAGGTGGATATCAATGGCCACCCACCTTTTCCAACTGGCTCAAAACAATTTTCTGGCAATTTTGGTAATTTACTATTTTTAGCGGTTTTTCACTTTCAGAGCCATTTTGAGGCCCTAAACGATGTTTTTTGGGAAAACGGTGAGCAATATGGAAGTTCCTTTGATATTTCCCCCAAAATGAATCTCCTATATGATACCTTTCAATGGGCTATCATACTCCTAAAACGAAGATCGTCTGAAAAAGTTATGACCCCAGGAAGTTGATGTACTAACTTACCCAAATGGGACCCACATGACTTTTGGCTCTTTATCTCCAAGGGTTAGGTTTTTGGATGTCTAGGGTTTTTGGCATTCCTGTTTATTGTAAAAATTCCTTCAGAGCCTGATTGCAATGATCTTCTTGCAAATGAGCGGAGCTATCACATCTCTTCTCATAGATAATTTTTGTAGGTGAATCCCCCTCTGGACAAATGGATTCCCTCTTAGTCTCTATACTCCTAAGACCAAGAAATAAAAGTGCTTAACATGGACACTGACATCCTTTTAGATCTAATCAAGCTAATATACGAAGAAAAAGAAGAAATATATGTACCTTGTTAATGGCATTTGTCCTCGCAAAGTCTAGGATGAGCTCCAATCCTAAGCTCCTCGATAGGTCCTGTAGAACAAAAAAATATACAATGGACTTCCTACTCTACTAATATTAGCTCAAACATAGATCCATCTACTGCATAAAAATTCATATGGAACAAGCATAAGTTTGAAAGAAACAGGCCAAGCATTGATTATTAATGAGAACAAGTAAAAGTACTTACAATCCTTTGATGAGGGTGCATCAAAATTTTCCAGTTCTCCTTGTCCAACCCCTTTTCTCAAGTAATATACATCAATTTATCTGGTAACATCTCACTTATGATATCATAAGTGTCACATCATCAATATCTTTTGTTCATACCACTTACAGGATCATAAGTTCAGTATCAATCTCTAGTATCTTCTTCATGTACCTTTCACCATGAGAAGGCCTCCTTATATAACCTTGGAGAGGTCCAACCACTTGAGAGATATTTGGGATAAGTTGAGGATTCATCTCTTTCATTTGAGGATCTTCCCTAATCTCATGCCTTGACCATATATTCGAATCCAACCACCTTTAGGAATTGAGGGATTCTTCCCTAATTTTCCTTGACAAATTCAAAACTTGCTCAGAAAAGGGTAGCGCTCCGCCAAAAGGGTGCATAGGGTGATAAAACACTCCCCCAAAGAGGCTTAGGGAGTGCCAACACTCCTTGACAGTGGGTAGGGGAGGGATCCTCTCCAAAATCTATTTTTTAGTGGTTCTTTTGGTGGAAAAAGGTTTATACTCCCTGTCAAATGATTTCTCTTCTTCAAAACTAGTCTTTGGGGTGTCTTAAGTGTCTTTTTGATGTCGTTAGAGGCACGACATGGGAAATATGGAAATATGATGTTTTTGACACTTGAAACACTTGTATTCAATATGCGACACTTGCGGACAAGATGCGACACTTACAACACTTTTAATGACGACACTTGTGACACTATCGAAGTGAGTAATTTTGAGGTGTAAAAGATTTCCCCCCAAAGTATGATGTTAGAAGATGATGATGACTGAAGTACTTTGTAGAGTTTTTTTAGCAAGGGAATGGACGTAGAGAGCCTAGAAAAATATTCACACAACCGCCAAACAAATATTATGACATGTTTCAAACCCAAGGCAGGCATACCTATGCTTGAGTGATAAAGACTTTTTAGGTATGTCCACCATAAAATACACTACGGATCCATAATTATATTGAAAAAATGGTATAGCCACTAAAGATACAATGTGGGTCTATAATCCTATGACTTGAACTGATTGTAGCCATGAAGAATACATAGTGGATCTACGAGATGACAAGACATAGCCACGACCAATACAAAGTGGATCTATGTAACAATATATGTGTCATAGTTCAAAGAACTCCTTGACAAATGGATTCCCTCTTGGTCTCTAGACTCCTAAGACCAAGACAGAAAAGTGCTTAACATGGAAACTGACATCCTTTTAGATCTATTCAAGCTAATATACGAAGGAGAAGAAGAAAGATGTGTACCTTGTTAATGGTGTTTGTCCTTGCAAAGTCCAGGATAAGCTTCAGTCCTGAGCTCCTTGATAGGTCATGTAGAAAAAACAAAGATAAAATGGACTTCCTACTCTACTGAGATTAGCTCAAGCATAGATCCATATACTGCAGACAAGCTCATATGGAACAAGCATAAGTTTGAAATAAACAGGCCAAGAATTGATTATCAATGAGAACAAGTAAAAGTACTTACAATCCTTTGATGAGGGTGCAACAAATTCTTCTAGTTCTCCTTGTCCAACCCCTTTTCTCAAATAATCTACACTGATTTCTCTGGTGACATATCACTTATGAGATCATAAGTGTCACATCTCCAATATCTTCTGTTCATACCACTTACAGGATCATAAGTTCGGTATCAATCTCTAGTCTCTTCTTCATGTACCTTTCACCATGAGAAGGCCTCCTTATATAACCTTGGAGAGTTCCAACCACTTGAGAGATCTTTGGGATAAGTTGAGGATTCCTCTCCTTCAATTGAGGATATTCCCTAAGATCATGCCTTGACCATCTATTTGAATCCAACCACCTTCAGGAATTGAGGGATTCTTCCCTGATTTGCCTCAACAAACCCAAAAATTTCTCAGAAAAGGGTATCGCTCCCCCAAAAGGGTGCACAGGGCACTCAAACACTCCCTCAAAGAGGCCCAGGGAGCACCATCACTCCCTGACAGTGGGTAGTGGAGTGATCCTCTCCAAAATCCATTTTTTAGTTGTTCTTTCAGTGGAAAAAGGTTTGTACTCCCTATCAAATGATTTATCTTCTTCAAAACAAGTCTTTGGGGTGTCCTAAGTGTCTTTGTGATGTTGTTAGAGGCACGACATGGGAAATATGGAAGTATGATGTTTTTGACACTTGCAACACTTGTATTCAAGATGTGACACTTGCGGACAATATGTGACACTTACAACACTTGTAATGACAACACTTGTGACACTATCGAAGTGAGTAATTTTGAGGTGTAACAATAAGCCACCACCATTCCAGGAAGCTTGTTTCCACTGCATTTTACAATTTCAGCTTATTTCCTTATTGAATAGATAACCAATTTTACTGTATCTATGTTATTTTTTGTTAAGCACTTGTTAACAATCTGTAGTCATTTCGTTCTTCTCATAAAATATGTATCAATGGTATTAGAGCGGTCTAGATCAGGGAAATCCTCTGAATTAGATGCGGGTTTTGACTCTAAGCCAGAACTAGAAAGGGGAATATATATCATTGACATGGAACTGAGTGCCACCATTGCTACCACCAAGCTCCAGCCTAGTGAACCAAATGAGCCAGAAGAAAGAGAGCACCTCTTCCATTCATATATGTGGGTAAAAGGAACCCTACTACACATCATCGTTGATAGAAGTAGCTAGAATAACCTCATCTTAGTAGAGGTTGTCAAGTGGTTGGCCCTGCCAACAACCCCGCACCCACAACCCTACACCATTGAATGACTCTGCAAAGGAATCGATCTCCGTGTCAACGAATAATGCCGACTGTCATACGACATAAAGCCCTTCAAAGATGAGGTATTCTTTGATCTTTCTCCTCTCGAAGTTTGTGATGTTATTCTAGGAAAAACATATTTATGGAAATGCCATATTGTATATGAGTCTAGGCCTTGTAGTGTTATTATTACTTTGAACATGAAATTGTACAGGATACCCAAGGTAGTCCCATGTAGTGCTATTTACTTGATCTATGCTAAGAAATGCATGAAGGTAATCTCTCAGATGGGGAAGTTTTTCTTCTTCGTGATTCGCTCTCTGAATAAGAGAAAGATCACAACTACATCCAGGGTCTCTGTGACCAAGCTCTCCACACAACATAAGAAAGTAGATAAGGTTCTGGAAGAATAATAATATATCTTCTCCTCACCTATCGGGGTACCTCTGCACTGACAGGTCAAGCACCCCATCGATCTGACCCATGATGCACCACTGCCTAATGGGCCAGACTATATCTTCTCTCTGTTAGATAATGAGGAGATCAAGTGAAAGATCCAAGAACTTCTCCACAAGGGGCACAACTGTCCCATATCATCACCTTGCAGGAGCCCAATCGTACTGGTACAAAAGAAAGATGGAACCTCACAATTCTGCATTGATTACTAGGCTATGAATAAAATCACAATCATAAACTGATACCTGATTCCCCGAATCGACGACCTCCTTGATAAACTCATGGGGGACAAATACTTCAGTAATATTAATCTGAATTCTGGCTACCATCAGGTCCCGATAGAACAAATGAATGTATGGAAGACCGCCTTTAAGTCAAAGGAAGTAAATTTTGAATGGTTGGACATGCCCTTTGGTTTCACAAATAATCCAACCACTTTCATGAGGGTGATGGATGATATCCTGCGACCATTCACCAATAATTTTGTAGTGGTGTATCTGAATGACGTTCTCATTTACAACAAGAATTTGGCTGAACACTTGCAGCATATTCAACAGGTTATGCACATGCTACGACAACACAAGCTATATTCCAACTTGGAAACATAATCCTTCAACATGGATAGGGTCCATTACCTAGTCTACATCGTTGATCAGCATGGTGTACATGTGGATCTTGCCAAGATCCAAGTCATCCATGACTGGCCATCCCCAACCACACTCACTGAGCTTCATATATTCTTGGGCCTTCCCAATTTCTACCGTAGGTTCATGTTTGGATTCTCCCATATTGCATGGGCCCTCAGCCAAATAACCAGGGTTGGTGGTAAGGATAAATATGCATGGGGTTGGTCCCAACAACAAGAGTTCGATGATTTGAAGAAACACTTGTGCTCAGCCCCAGTACTTTCACTACCAGACCTATAAAATCCCTTTGAGATTGAGACAGATGCTTCAGACTATGTTTTGGGTGTTGTTCTCACTCAGCACGGCTACCCCACTGCCTATCATAGTGAGACACTATCAAATGTTGTCTGTAAGTACTCTAATTATGACAAAGAAATGTAATCCATTGTGCAAGCCTGCCGCCAATGGAGACATTACATTCTTGGGAAGGAGACAGTCATCCAAACTGATCATAATCCACTACAGTTCATGCAGACATAAGGAAAATTGTAGAATGACCGCTATAAAAAGTGGCCCACATACTTGCATCAATTCCACATCACCATCAAGTATAAAACATGAATCACCAATCGCGTCATTGATTGCCTCAAAAGACCACCATTCGCATCACTCACCATAGTGTTAGACTCTTGTGTCCATGAGACCTCTAGATGGCTCCAACTCTATGAGACAAACCTAAACTTCACCACAACCTACCAAATGTTGGGTGAAAACACAGTTGTTGATAATTTCCATTTTCAGGATGGGTTGTTGTGTCGTCTGGACCATATCTGTGTTCCATCAAGCGAGTGAGCGAAGCTGATCCAGGAAGCCCACTACAGTCGGTTGGTAGGACACTTCAGTGTCGAAAATACAGTGGCGATGCTACAGAAAAATTTCTACTGGCCGAAACTTCAATAGGAGGTCATAAAATAGATCAGGTCCTCCACTGCCTGCACTATTGCCAACCCGACCACTAAGAAACAGGGCATGTACACACGTCTTCCTACTACTGACAGGCCATGGGAATCAATCTCAATGGACTACATGTTGGGCCTCTCGTCCACCAAGCAGGGAAATAAATGTGTTTTTATTACTTTTGATCGCTTTTATAAGATGGTGATTCTAGTTGCCTGCAAGAATAGCATCACATCAGAGGCCACTACCAATATCTTCTTTGAACAATTCTAGGTAAATTTTGGAATACCACAAACCATTTCCTTAGATCGGGACATTCAATTTCTCATCACTTTTTGGTCGAGACTCTGTTCACTACTGGAAACCAAGCTCACCAAATCCACGGCCTTCCACCCCCAGACAGATGGCCAAATCGAATGATTGTGCATATTATTCACATGTATAAATCAAAGAACCTTTGCACATGGGATGAGATCCTTCCCTATGTCCAACATATCTACAACCAAGCCTTTCATAGCTCAACCATCCATCCCTTTCAAGTGGGTTTGGGATTCCAACCATTCGATCCCATAGATGTTGCACTTCCCCTTACAGTCACCTCGACCGACTCATCTCCTACTCCAATTGAAGCTGATAAATCCACCCGATTCATTGAGCATATCTAGCACATATGACAATAGGTTTAGGATATACTACATAAGTCCAATGAAAAGTACAAGCAACGCCATGATCAACATCGGGTGCCCCATAAGTTTCAGGTGGGCGACAAAGTTTGGTTTCACTTGTAGAAAGAACGCCTTACAGGAAATCATTGGAATGTTTTCCCACTCTAGAATGTTCCATATGCCATCACCAAGTCCATGGGGGATAATGATTTTGAGCTCAACATTCCTCCTTTCCTTGGTCTGCATCTAGTTTTCAAAGTGGATCTCCTTCGCCCTTATTTCCCACCATTATTGGATACCTCAGAAGTAGAAGAACAATTGACACCAACAGAGCTCAACCCCAACTACATACAACAAGCATCCAGTGATAATATTGTGGACACATACATCAAGGTCACTCGACAACAAAGGATCCAACTTTATCAATTCGTAAAAGCAGGGGAGCTCCTGCACCAAGGCAAGTGGCTCACCCAGGGCCAAATTCAACAAAAAATTCCTCCTCTGATGGGGGAACTCAACGCAATGGAGATCATTGATTCCTAAGGAGGGAGGATTGATTCAATTGGATATCGATGGCCACCCACCTTTTCCAATTGG
The DNA here is from genome assembly GCA_000966675.3 of Picea glauca. Classification (NCBI taxonomy): domain Eukaryota; kingdom Viridiplantae; phylum Streptophyta; class Pinopsida; order Pinales; family Pinaceae; genus Picea; species Picea glauca. Next base: position 263,206 of record JZKD02S1665055.1, read on the forward strand.
CTCAAAATAGTTTTCTGGCAGTTTTGGTAATTTACTATTTTTAGCATTGTTTCACTTCCGGAGTCGTTTTGAGGTCCTAAACAATGTTGTTTGGGAAAATGGTGAGAAATTTAGAAGTTCCTTCGATATTTCCCTTAAAATGAATCTCCTCGACGATACCTTTCAACGATATATCATATGCATAAAACATAGATCATATGCAAAAGTTACGACCCTGGGAAGTTGATGTACTAACTTACCCAAACAAGGCCCACATGACTTTTGGCACTTCATCTCCTTCAGTTAGGGTTTTTGGATGTATAGGGTGTTTGGAATTCCTATTTATTGTAAAAATTCCTTCAGAGCCTCATTGTAATGATCTTCTTTCAAATGAGCGCAACTGTCACATATCTTCTCAAAGATCAGTCCCCACCATTCCAACAAGCTTGTTTCTGCCACATTTTACATTTTCAACTTATTTCCTTATTGAATAGAAAACCAGTTTTACTGTATCTCTGTTATTTTCTGTTAAGCACCTATTAATAATCTATAGTCATTTCGTTCTTCTCATAAAATATGTATCAACTGCATCGCATATCATCTTCATATAGAGTGATAACAAGAAAATGGCTACCATCATGTTTGTGATACACACACTGATCTAATTTGGATGTTAGAAATACCAATTGCAACACAAAAGAGTCAAACTTTTGGTATTAGCTTCTGAGAGGGTATTTGAGACCATATAAAGAATTTTTTTAATTTCCAAACTAATGACTCGTTACCTTTTCCAATGTGGTGCTATGGTTGTGTCGTATACATATCCTCCTTAAATTCACCATGTAGGAATTTTGTTTTCACTTCCATCTATTCTATTTATAAATAAAAACATCTTGCTACATATAATAGTAAATAGATGTTAACTTAGCAAATGGGGAAAATATCTCATCAATTTATATCCCCTCAACCTAGCAATACCATTTTGCAACTAACCATGCCTTATGATTTTAAATATTCTATCTAAATCGATCTTCTTTTTGAACACCCATTTATATCTAATGGTTTTTCATCCATCAAGAAATGGTACCAAGTCCCATGTATTATTCTTTCTAAGTTAAACCATTTCCTCATCCATGGACAATCTCTAGGGCTCCTTATCTTCCATATCCATTACCTATTTCATAGTTCTAGGCTCATTGGTGTTAACAAATAAGTAAAATATACATCTAAAATCAGAGGGAGTGTAATTGTTTCGATCTAGTTGTTTTCTTTATTGAGTGGACCTCCTTAAACTTTGAGGTGGATTTTCTTCCTTGTGTTATCAACTCTCTAAATCCTCCTCCTCATTAGGTCCACCATGAAATTTTTGTTCATTTCCTAGTTCAATTGTCTTGTTCTTAGGTGTTATATAAACCTCTAACATATTTTCATCAAGGTCCACTCAACTAAACAAGTAAAGGGTCCAAACGCTCTATCAAAGGAGGATTAAAAATAAAAGAAATATTTTGTCAATGAATTTAGGTTCCACATGTTAATTCTCCTGTGAATATGATGTGTGACTCTCAAAATTTTTGAATGTGTCATCTAGTAAGGAAAAATATCATGTTATGGTTGGGGATTCCTTTTTTCATGGAGGAAACCCTCACTACCTATGAAAGCTATGATGAAGCTAGTCAACCATAGTGAAACATATTTTTTAAATGAAAAAAAAAACCTAAGGACAACTAGAAACAATTGAACACATATCACAGTATAGAAAACCCATAATATCCAACCAACAAACAAGTATTTGTCAAAATGGGCCTTCCAAAAATCAGCTTGGGATTATTAGGCCCCATGACTGACTAGTGAAGGTGTGAGAGATAGTTATGGTAATCCTCACACAAAATTCACCCAACGTGAAAGTACAATTTTGAATATGGGAACCCTCTAGAGGATATGAAGTATAGATTATGTATCCACTTTAAATACCACAACGACTTCCCACATGCAGTCACCTATGTGATACCCTAGGAAAAGAAAAATCTTTACCACTTTACAATCATAAGACGAGGGTAAAAGTTGTGATTCGATTCTATGAATATGGTAAGGGAACACAAAACTAAATCCTCATTTTGAGTCTTTAGAGAAAAATGATGTCACACTAATGACTTTCCACTTGAATCTAGAACCCTGATACACATGATAGCCCACCAAACAATTGAAGCGAGGATATCATCTCCACTTACTAAAATTGACCCTAGTGTTTGAAACATGAAGTAGATTCACTTTGATGGAAATTTATCATTTCTACAAATGGATTTCTCTCTCTCTAATGATTTCCTAACTTAGTTATATGGTGTTGAAAAATTGACCCTCCAATCCTACATTAAGGCCCTAGAACTTAGACTAAAATGTGTTTCCTATAAAGAAAAAAATTCTTTATTTTTTAGATTAATGTTACTTTTATGATTGTTGTTTAATCAAGGTATGGAATGAACCTTGGTTATGTCCTTGACTCTTTCAATTAAGGAAAATCATTAAGGACATAAAAATGTATGAAAATTAGAATTTTTTTTCGTTCCTTTCGATGAACACTGTCTAAATGGACGAGAGAGAGATGTATGCATTTTTCACACTTTTGAAAAAAAAATGCATCGATGATAAACTCAAAGTTGCAGTGGAAAAACACACACATAAGTCGACATTATGCAAAACAAGGGACACGGGAAACATGTGCTCCCAAATCCCCCGAAGGGGAAATTTTATTAATCAATCATTCCCGTATGTTCAATATATATACAAATGGTCCCTTATATAACTATAGATGACCATAACAATTATTTTATAATTAGCTAATTAGTTCAAACAAATACACAACCATATCTATATTTAACTCCTATGATCTCTCCATAATATCTCCATGCTTCTCTTAATAATATTCATCCCTACATCTAATCATTTCTCTCCATCTCTCATTCCTACATAGACTTCTATAGTTAGTCTACATTATTACATTTTTATTCATATTTTCATTAAATATTACAAATAGGAATGTCCCCTTCTTCATGAAAAATATTCATTAAATTGGTCCCTTTTCTCTTCCAGGCACTTGGTTTTATTTTTTGTTTTTCCATGATTTTTGGTCTTCGTCATTCTCAATATTCTCTAATTTCCATATTGTACCTACAACGATAAATATAAGTTGAAGTCCATATAAAAGAGTAGTCATCCACTAGAGTACATGGGTCACTAGTTGTTGTATTTGTTGGTTCTCTAGAAAACTCTTCCTCTTACATGGTTCATCAACCATTGTTCCATCACGAATATGCATACATGTACCTTTATTGCCCCCTACATAACCTTCATCATCATCCTCATCTTGGATCCTTGACATACATATAGAAATTCTCTTGATGCTCTTGCATCAAACTCCCAAGGAACAAAAACTATTCATGGAATCCTATCCATGGGTTCCCTGTCACCTTGCAAACTTATATATCATAGTTTGCGCCATGCAGGCCCATTTTTCATGACTTCTAATATCCATTTCATTCTCAACTACACAATCCCTTTTTCATGACTTGAAATCTCGTCAACTTGCTCATATTGACACTTCTATCATATGTGGACTGCCTGATATCGACGATTCTTCCCACGATTGAACAACTCTCTTCCATGGCTACCATTCATTACATCAATGTCTTCAACTGCCTATAAACCATATATTTCAAAGTGGTTTTTAGAGAACCACAAAATTTAACAAACTATGGGGAATGTGTGACTCATCATACTTACATCAGGTACATACACTTTCATCTCAACATATGAAATCTAGGCTTTATACAGTCATAAGACTAAGACCATCATTAATACATTATCCAAGGACCATTAAACTTCTCAAGGATGTCATAAATCATGGATTTATTGTATCTACATATCAAATCACACAAACTTTTAATTATTCATTGTTTTTCTTACTTCTTTATTCTGCACACTTTTGTTGCTTCATTTCTGATGCTTTGTTCTGTTTTTCTTCTCCTGCTTCTTTCTTTTTCTTTCCTTACATTCTTTTTTATGTCCTTTCCTCTTGCCTCTTGCTTCTTTTTGTTCACGCATAGGATTCCTTCTATTTAAACTTCCATGGCATCATAGTATATGTATTATTTCACTTTGTTGTGGGTTCCTTTTGAACCCTTTAAATAACTATGCATAGTCATTCTCCTGGGTTTTTTTGTGAGCTTCACCATGCTCACTATGAGCTACAAATAGTCGTTGCTACACAATACCTCACTGGTATTCTCTCATGAACTTTTCCTTTCAGTATTCATGGTTCCTTCCACTGGAACCTTATGAGACTCCTCGGCTCTTCAACTTCCATAGTTGTAGGATTATACACTTTATCACTTCCTCTCAAGATCCTCACTTTCTCCTTTCTCTAGAAAAATCTATCCATATTTGCAACGGGTGATTTGTCTCAACAATGTCTACCCAACAACAACTACAAGTTGTTCCTCTTTTTGTTACAACTTCTCTTATTGTAGGGTTTCTTCCATAAATTCTCTTTCCTGTTTAAGTCATATTTATGAAGTATTCATCATTATTCTTTCCACTGCTTTGTCTTGTCGAAGTCTGCTTCAAGTCTTATTTTTCTTTCTTCACACCTACAACTAGATTCTTACAAAAATATGTTTCTTGTTGGAGTTGATCAATGTCCAACAAGAGATATTAATTTTTCCATTAATGTTGATTCTTCATCTCTTGATCTCGTACTTGCAAAAAAAACAAAAACTTGTTCAATGTTGAAATGGTCAGTTTCAACTCAAACTCAAACTCAAACTCAATTTAATACAAACAATAATGTGACTTTTATTTTATCCTGATTTCCTATAATAGAAATTGACTATATCTCTTTCAATATTGACATAAAAAATGACATAACTAGAATATATCACTCTCACTTGGATAAGATCTCAACCTTCGATTTGACTCCATCATTTTACCTTAATAGATTTCATCTTGACTTAAACTCATAAATTTAATCTTGGGTTTCAGGTACCACCGATCATGCACCCTTCTTGATGACTTTTCATGACTAAGCCTTTACTTGACGTTTTCATGACCTTTCACTTGCGATTTGAATCAAATTCTCTTTGATAACACAAAAAAAATCTCATAACCATTCCACAAACCTTTAATGCATTCTCTATGACATTCCATAGACTTGACTTCAATCCATGACAAATTTTCCAATATGTCAAACTCTTCAACTTTGACTCTTTAATTTGACTTGATAGTGTTTACCCCTAATAGAAAAACTCATCTTGACCAACATTGTCAACACAAAATACATCTTGTCATATATTTAGCATGAATATATTTTCAATAATCATAATCTTGACTAGCCAAATTTGATGACTTTCACTATACTCATTACATCAATAAACTCTCAATTTTCATGACTAGCACACATACCTCTACATATTGTGTGTTTGTAACATTTATAAAGGGATATTGATCTCACTCTGAAAATTTGAAAAAAATAAGAAAATGGCATATACCTTTATAATGGCATTTTCCACTTTCAAGTAAGTCTCTTTCTTGATGTGCTCCCAATGCTTCTATTAACCTCATTGTTTCTATTTGTCCATCTGCCAACTGCATCACCTCCACTTAATTTTGATCTTGGAACAAATTTATTTCCACTTTCTTTTGTACTTTATGGGTGATCTCCATTGTTGAACACCCATCTATTTATACCTCCACTTAAGCTTGATCTTTGCACAACTTTATTTCCACTTCCTTTTGTACTTTATGGGTGATCTCGATCGTTGAACACTCATTTATTTATGTTTAATGATTGATTGGAAATTTTTGGTTATCCTAAGAGTTGTACGAGAATTTTCACTATGAATTAGGTTTTACAAATCAACTTGATACTGCTTCTTGTTATCTATTTGACTTCCTCTATCATTTAGTCATACCTATATTTTACAACTAAAACATAAACTCTATCCCACAAAATTTATGACAAGGAAATCAAACCCATGAGCTCATTGATGGAAATATGAAAGATTGATCAGATATTGGAGCTCCATCAGGATTTCCCATGTCAAAAAATTTCCCAACATGTCAAGGGACTATAATTTGATGCAAATAGAAATGAAGGGGGAGATTGTGCCACCGAGGCTGAAGCTTGCAAACCTAATCTTGAAAACCCCTCTCGTTATTTTAGGTCACATCTCCACTTTTATTTATATCCATTATGGTCTCTCTAACATCCAGGAATTCTGCAGTCGTCTTGGTATCCATCAGAAAACAATAAGTAATCTCATTTTAATTCCTTTGAACCTGGAAGGAAACTATGTATAGAAAATCCCTAACACTTCATATTGTTAATTAATAGAATGAGATATCACTGGAAGGCTGACGATATTAGAATCGCTTACCCATTGATAAAGTACCTTTGTTTAATCCAGGACTGATGCTTTCTTTTGTTGGAATTTTGTGACAATGAATTCCTCTAATGATATATCTGGATCCTATTATTCTGCATTGGTTACAACCAAATAGACCAAGTTAGAATATGGATAGGGATTTCATTTATTAATCAATTTCTTGTGTGAATGTATAAATTCATGTAAGCCCATAGAGGAAAAAGGATTGAGTGTGAGTGATCTGATGTAATCTCAATGATATGAATAATAAGAAAATAGATGCCTATGCTTGGTGGACATAGCCCAATGTTTGGGTGAACCACATGAAATCCCTGTGTCTATTATATGTGTGTGATTGTTAATTATCATTGTAAATTGTGTTTTTGGCATTTGCAATTCTAACAAGTGGTATTAGAGATGGTTGGAAGAGAGGACATAAAGAGCATCAAAATTTGAACGAGCAACAATAATAGCTCGAGGTGTGTCGATCTCCAAATTTCTACAGGTCTCTCCTTTCGAAGGTCGCGGCAGCCACTACTGCACACTTCACCCATGGGTAAATATCCAAATTTCTGCAGGCTCGCCATAAAGGGAGGTGTGGTGAATCCACGAGCATTTTTCCCACTTTTTCACAGTCCATCCATAATGGAGGTGTGACGGCCCTTTCAAGCACGCAAGCCACTAGCATCAGGAGGTGCAACAACAACTCCATTTAAACCAAAAGTCACGATTCCTCTTTAATTTATTCACATGTTTTTTAAAGTCACGTGGAGGATGCTTTTAAAAGGTATAAAATCAATTAATGTATTTGGAATATAGTATGGAATATTGGATGCATGAAAAGGTGGGGGGATTAAAATAAAGGTGTATTTTTTTAAAAGGGGTGACTTTTATTTTTATTTTTTAAATAAAAGGAAAGGTTTTTTATTAAATCTTTTAATTAAACCTTGTAAAGATTAAACCATTATTCCTCCACATATGTTTTGAAAGGGATTTGGGTTTTATAAGCAATGGACATTAGGATATTTTGTGCTAATGGCTACGATGCAGAGTTCGAAGTTTGAAGTTGAAAATTTCAGCGGTAAAAACAACTTCGAGCTCTAGAAGCTCAAGATGCACGATCTGCACGTGCAACAAGGCGTGGTGAAGGTGCTTTTAAGAAAAGCAAAGCAACCCACGACCATAACAAATGATGACTGGGATGAGATGGATGTGAGAGAACTGAGTTCCATATGTCTATGTTTGGCCGACCATGTTTTGTTCAATATTGTCTCGGAGAAGACAGAAACCAGTTGGTGGATGAAGTTGGAAAGTCTATATATGACGAAATCCTTGATGAGTAGAATCTACTTGAAGAGACAACTGTACAGTTTGCGGATGAAAGAAGGTACAAAAGTTGTTGACCATTTAAATACTTTCAATACCCTTATAGTTCAATTGACTATTATGGAAGTTAAATTCAAAGATGAGGATAAGGCTATTACACTATTGTGTTTGTTGCCTGAGTCTTGGGATAATCTAGTCACCTCTATTAGTTTTATCTCAACAAAAGTTTTAGATTATGACTATGTTGTGGGAGCTTTCTTGGCTGAGGAGATGAGGAAAAAATATAGTAAAGAAACCTCAACTTCAGAGGCGATGTTGATCAGAGTTCAAACCACAAAGAAGAATGAGAGAATTTATTTCTGATCTAAGTCAAGACACAAAAAGGGTAAATCAAAATGTTGGTACTGTGGAAAAACAAGACATCTCAAGAAATATTGTTGGAAGACAAAGAAATCTGAGGAAACTCTACAAAGGAAGAAAATTTGGATATAAAAAATTCAAGTATAATTGATCAAGTTTTATCCGTTTCTAGTAATTTACAATATCAAGAAGAATGGCAGTTAGATTCAAGTGCCTCCCACCACATGTGCTCACATAGAAATTGGTTCATTTCTTACCAATCCATTGATGAGGGTGCTGTGTTTATGGGAAATGGTATTCCCTATAAAACTGTTGGGGTTGGCAGTATTAGAATCAAGATGTTCAGTGGTATTGTTAGGGAATTAATGAATGTTAGATATGTACTTGAGATTAAATCAAATTTGATTTTATTAGGAGTGTTGGATTCTTGTGAATATAAGTATACAGGTCAAGGTGGAGCTCTCACATTGTCGAAAGGTAGTTTAGTAGTGATGAAGGCAATGAAGGTTGATAACCTTTATAAGATGGAAGGGAGTATTGAAGTGTCATATGAAGTGACAGATGTATATTCTTATTTATGGAAGAAGCATCAAGGTCATAAGAGAAAGAAATAATTGTAGGTATTGGTAAGAGGTAAATCCGTTCCAGACTTAAAATCTTTGCTTCTTAATTCCTTCTTGTTTTCTATCTCTGGAAGTTATGATGGTGGCATAAATGGATGTTTTGTGTGGGATCCTACTTCTCACAAGGTCATCATTGACAGAGATATAGTATGTATGGAACAACCAAAAGGGTTGATTCAATATCACAACGGTAAATTTGTTTGCATGCTAGAAAATTCATTGTATGGCCTACTGGTACCCAGACTAATATACAAGAGGTTTGAATCCTTCATAGTGAGTCGAAATTTTTCAAAGGGTAGGAATGCCTATGAATTTTATAGTATGTTCATAGTCTTGATGTTCTTTTTTGATGATATGCTCAATGGAAGCCGAAGCATGGATAAAATCAGTAAGAAAATTACTCAGGTGGACATGACAATTAAGATGAGGGATCAAGGAGAAGAAAAACAAATTATGGGCATGGAAGTACACAGACATGGTAATGGTAAGCTATGGTTGGAGTTCAATATGAACATTGTAAAACCAATTTTTATCCCTCTTGCTTTCCATTATAAGTTTTCTTCACACATAGGGCCTATCTATAAAGAAGAAAAGGTTATGTCTCGTGTAAGTTCAGTAGGAGGTCTGTTGTATGTGATGAAATGGTTAAGATCAGATGTTTCACATGATAGTGATGTTTTCAGATACGTGACAGATTCAGGTGTTGAAGTGAAATGGGTGCTTTAGCGTTTGAGAAGCACAAATAATGGTTACACTGAGATGGTCTCTGATAACTGTAATGTATATTTTATAGATATTTTGGATAGAAGGAGATCTATCACTAAATATGTCTCACAACACAGTTGTGGAAGACATGTTGAAGGTGGAGTGACCCAGGAAATCCAAACTCGTGCAAGTCACATAGGCGAGATCATGAAACTAGTTTTATTAGAGAAGCTGCAGTGGTGCTTATCTTCTCTTGGCTTGCAGAAAAGGTGATGAACAAAAGGAAGGAGTAAGGTATCAGGTTAATTGTTGTCAAGTTGGAGATTGTTGGGATTTGGTGACAATGAATTCCTCTAATGATAGATCTAGATCCTATTATTTTTCATTGGTTACAACCAAATAGACCAAGTTAGAATATGGATAGGGATTTCATTTATTAATCAATTTCTTGTGTGAATGTATAAATTCATGTAAGCTCATAGAGGCAAAAGGACTGAGTGTGGGTGAGTTGATGTAATGTCCATGATTTTAATAATAAGACTATCGATGCCTATGCTTGGTGGATGTATCCCAACGTTTGGGTGAACCACATGAAATCTCTGTGTCTATTATGTGTGTGATTGTTAATTATCATTGTGAATTTTGTTTCCCACATTTGAAATTATAACAACTTTACTGTTGGATCAAAATAAACTTGTTCTTAAGCTAATGGGAATGTTGGCTATGAAATCATCTTTCGAGCTATAATTATTGGTTCTTAGTCTGGATCTATTGTATCTAGAACAACTTATGCATATTGATCTTAGTGTTTCTGAAATCTATCTAATTGGAATAAAATTCATAATACGGAATGTCACGTTCATTTGAGACATGCATAATATCCATCGGCAACATTACACCATTTTCCTCAAAAAGATTGAACACATCTTAGTTTTTATAATGTATAGCATCTGCAGGTAGCGTTCAACCCATCGATATTGGGAATTGACATTGGCTCCTCAAGAGTAGAACGACTACATCCTTACGACCCTCCCAAGGGGCCACATGGCCCAGCGATTTAAATCCATGGATTTGACATTTGTTCCTGAGTCAAGAAAATCCTCTATGGCTGCAACATCCCCTCCATTAACCAAATAAAGAAGTTGCATGTTGTCTTATGTCATTTCTTGTTGATACCAAGAGGGGGGTGAATCAATATCAAGTACAATTTAAAACCTTTTTCAACTTAT
>JZKD02S1665055.1:280668-306895 GCA_000966675.3 Picea glauca
AGTTTATCTCCTGAACAGATCCCCAACTACTAGTGTCAATATGAAGGTCCCTCAAGAAGCATGGAGTGGGACAAAACTGAATGTTGCTCATCTTAGGACCTTTGGAATCATTGCATTCGCTCACATACCTTTCGAATTAAGGAGGAAAATTGATGATCATAGTGAGAAATGCATTTTTGTTGGCTACAGTGAGACATCCAAAGCCTACAGAATCTACAATCCGATTTGAAAGAAACTCAGTCTTAGCAGAGATGTTAAATTTCTTGAAAAATCAGTTATGGAGTGAGTCTAAAAATATCCCTATGGACAGTCAAAATCCATTTCTCCCACTTCTTGAACACACAGAAAATTCAGGACAACAAACACATCATCTTGTCCTTCCAAGATTGCAGGTACAAGGACAACATGAAAGTTCTCAGGACAACTCTTCTTCAAGAAAAAATTTATCCTCTGAAATTAAAAATCAACGAACTCGAAGCTTGATAGAAATCCATCAGTAGCTGGATGATATTAATCATCACAATATTTTTGCATTAATGCCATGTCAACCTACATCTATTAAAGAGGCAGTTAAAGAGTCACATTGTGTTCAAGCCATGAACCAAGAGATTGACTCTATTGAGAAGAACAATACATGGGATCTTGTTGATCTTCCAAAACATAAGACGTGTATTGGTGTCAAGTGAGTTTACAAGACTAAAATAAATGAAAAAGGGTAGATTAAAAAGCACAAAGAAAGACTTGTTGCCAAAGTATTCTCACATCAACCAAGCATTGATTATGGTGAAACTTTTGCTCCAGTAGCAAGGTTGGACATTGTAAGGACTCTGTTAGCCATAACAACTCAACACAAATGGAAAGTATACCAAATGGATGTCAAGTCATATTTCTTGAATGGTGTCTTAGAGGAAGAGGTTTATGTGGATCAACCACTTGGATTTGAAGTCAGAGAGAAGCCAGCCAAAGTGTAACGATTGAAGAAAGCCTTGTATGGTTTAAGGAAAGATCCAAGATCTTGGTACAATAGAATTGATACTTCCATGATTAAGAGTGGCTTCAACATAAGACAAAATGAGCCAACTCTATGCACCAAAACAGATCAACAAGGTAAAATTTTGATTGTCTTTCTATATGTTGATGACATGATATATACTGGAAATCTTGAGTTAACTAGTTTTAAACATGCCATGAAATTTGAGTTTGAGATGAAAAATTTGGCATAATGAAATATTTTTTGGGGATTGACGTTGACCAATAAACCAAAGGGATTTTTTTCTATCAGCAAAAGTATGCAACAGACATCATCAAAATATTCTGCATGGAAGATTGCAATCCAACAGAAAACCCTATACCACTGGGCACGAAATTGAGAAAACAGGATGAAGGCCATACAATGGATTCTACTTTGTACAAAATTTTAGTAGGAAGCATGTTTTATCTTACAACTACTAGGGATAATATTATGTATGCAACTAGATTTGTTTCCGAGTTCATGGAATCTCCCATATATTATCACTAGAAAATGGCAAAAGGATTCTGAGATATGTTGTTGTCACTCTTAATTTTGGGGTACACTTAGTCTGAAGATAATCATATTTTTGGTTACATTGATAGTAATTTTGCAGGAAACCTAGATGATCGAAAAATAACCTCAAGGTATGCCTTTCATTTGGGCACGAATGTGATTTCTTGGGCATCAAAGAAACATCCAATTGTCTCAATATATTTTGCAGAGGCAGAGTATGTCGCTACTACTTCATCTTCCTATCAAGCTGTGTGGTTGTGAAGACTATTGAATGACATGCCACATACAAAAAAGGAGCCAATTCCTATCTTCTATGACAATACTTCAGCAATTTCTTTATCAAAGAACCATATTTTTCATAAGAAAATAAAGCACATTGACACTCGCTATCACTTCATACGCGAGCTAGTCAATAATGGTGAAATCACGCTTCAATTTTGTGGTTCATGAGATCAACTTGCAGACATATTTACAAAGCCTTTGGGAAAAACCATTTTTTATTTTCAGAGATAGCACTTGGGCATTATCAGTGCTGATGTTTGTAACTGTTGAGTTTAAGAGTGAGTGTTAGTTGTAACCTCAACAACATGTGACTATACACTGCTATTTTTTATGGCTAGATGTACCAGTCGTTAGGATTTGTTCTTGTCTTATTGATTTGGTTTTTTTGTTTCCTATTTATATTTTTATCCTAACATCTAATAAAATCGAGCTTTGCATATTCTCTCTCCTGATCTGTCTTCTCTGTTTTTGTGTTTCTTGCACAGTTTCTTGTTTTTTTCACATAATTCACTATAAATAAATTCACGCCCGTGTGCTGGATATGAATCTCTCAGTTCTCTTGGAAGCATCTTTATGTCTTTTCTAGATCCTTTATACTCACTATTGTTCTCCATAGTGGTAGTGTGATCCTACCTCGGTATCTCACAACATCGAATCAAACAAGAGCCTATGCTGGATCCTTTGCTCTGATACCAAATGATGAACTTAGAGTTGCAACAAAATTAAAATACACATGTAAGTAGACATTATGCAAAACAAGGGTCAAAGGAAATGTGTGCTCCCAAATCCCCCATAGGGGAAATTTTACTAATCAATCATTATCGTATGTTTAATTTGTGTACAAATGTTCCCTTATATAACTATAGGTGACCATAACAATTATTTCATAATTAGTTAATTAGTTCAAACAAATACACAACCATCACTATAATTAACGCATATTATCTTTCCACAATATCTCCATGATTCTCTCAACAATCTTCATCCCTACATCTACACATTTATGTTTGTCTCTCATTCCTACTTAGACTTCTAGAATTAGTCTACATTATCACATTTTTCTTCATATTTTCATTAAGGATTACAAATAAGAATGTCCCCTTATTCATGAGAAATATTCATTAAATTGGTCCATTTTCTCTTCAATGCCCTTGGTCTTCTTTTATGGTTTTCCATGATATTTGGTCTTTGTCCTTCTCGATATTCTCTAATTTCCATCTTGTACATGCAACCATAAATATAAGTTGAAGTCCATATAAAACAGTATCCATACCGTTAGTGGGAAAAATCCCCCTATTACTATACCAAGGTCAAAGTATAGGAAGAGCTATGATCTCCCTTAAAAGACAATATAATTCCTAAAATACCCCAAACACTCTAAACAGAAGAAAAGAAAGAGATAGGAAAGTGGGTCAGAAGTAGTACCATGAGTCCAACATTCAATGTAGACCACCTCCATCTTTGTAGCTCCCAGGATGCAAGTCTCCTTGGAAAGATGACCTATAAGAACACTTAGGAAAACAACACTACAAATATTATATCTCTACTCATCAAGATTAGGGTTAGATATAAATCATTATTCATAAATCAAATGAAAAACATAAAAATATCATTTGGGACGAGAAAAACATTCTTTTATTCAAATTCAAGGATCGAAAATTACAACCTTTGAAGGTCGACACTCCTACGAACCTGGTCCAAGATCCTCTTAATGTTTCTCAAAGTGCACTATCCCAATGCTTTCTCTCACAATCAACTGATAGCTTCAAGGGAAGGGAATGGATTGTATAGGAGAAAAGGCTAGAGAGGGAATGTTGAGGAAAAAGCTCAGAAGTGGTTGCAAATACTTGGAAAAGGAGGGAAACAAGATTTGGGAAGAGTTTCACTATTATAATGCTTGATGTTGGAATGGGACCTCAAGACCTCCTTTTATATAAAAAAAGGATAGTTATTCAGTTTGGGGATGGGATACAACAGGTGAATTGATTGGGAAACCCTCGATAGCCCGTAAACTCCATTGAATTCCTTGTAAATTTTTATTTTTTGTAACTTTTGGAGGTAAACGCAAGATGTTTAGTATGTATATAGCATATATACATGGGTTGTATAACATGCAGTAAGTGTATGTACATGGGCACTAGTGCAGCAGGGGACATACATGCTCCAAAAAATGGTTTTTTAAATAGAGTTCCTCAATCTTGTTTTGGAAAATTATGCAAGTAGAAAGGCCAATGCCATGTATGCATAGGTAGATAATTTTATGGATATAACAAATTCCCTCTAATGTCTGTGTTCAAAAGAGAATTTGATGGTCGAAATACATTACAATATCTTTACCAATGGGAATGCACAAATTCAAGTGAGGCCGAGACCAAATTTCAGGAGTTCACCATCTGCAAAACAATAATAATATGTCTGAGGAGGGAATACCCATGCTCAGGATGAACTAATCATGGTTTCCAATCAAGTACAATCTAGATCCATGTCATATAAATTTCTATAGAAAATCATTCAATGATATTCGAATACAATACAATATGCATCGTCAATAAGCATCAACTAGTGGTAAGATATGAGGGATTCATAGCTCGAGCAACAGTTTCAAGATATTTAGAAGCTCAGGTAGGAATACAATAAGAGTATAAGACTCACTACTCTGAGGTATTCAACAAGCCATCAGGGAAAGTCTGGAGGATCTCAATGATTAGGAAAAAAAAATCGTCGATTTTGAATCCGGACTTGACTGGAATTATGGGATGGCTAACTCATGAAAGTCGAGAGACAAAATTCATAATGGCCAACTCAGGTTGGATTATAATTCCCTTGGAAAAATGCATGAGATATGATGAGACTCAGACAATGTAACATTGACATAAGTTTGTGATGTAGGATGCACCGCAAACTCTCCATATGTTTGGAAGAGTAACCAAATGGAGGAGGACACAACTCTATGTAGCGAGAAAAACTTCCTAAGTTCATACTAGATCCCATTTCTTTGCGAACAAATTTAAGGATGTGCTTTGTCCAAGGGAGACTATCTTGCTGCTGAAAAAAGAATGTATTTTGTGTCCCCTCTTTTTGGAATATTTGATTTTTTTTTTATCTTTTTCAATTTTTTAACGAGCTTGAAAAAGAATAAAAGAATGCTACATTTCAAAGGAGGAATGAGTGTTGCAAGAAATAAAATTGGTTCCAAGCACATGGAACATACTGATGCTCAAGGCAAGGAGACATATGCACGATAAGGACACTCAGGGAAAATTCCTCCATGGGATAAGGCGTCATATACCAAAGGAAAACAAATTGCATGGCTTGCGTATAAGGAATGCTTTAAAGGTTTAGTTGAGAGTAAAATCGATTCGTAATTAGGAAAAATACATAAAGATGAGACTCAAAATGCGATTAAGCATGACACAACAAGACCTCTTCCTTGTAAATTTTTAGGATCCTAGAGAAGGTAGGCTCAGTGGTTTTTTCACATTTAGAGAGTCTGAAAAAAGGAGACTTCAGGGAGTGTATTTTTATTAATTAGTCCAATTGGCTCGATAAAGGGGTAAAATTACACCAAAATGACGTATTTTCAAAACCATTTTAATGAGTGTGAAAAATACAAGATCACTCAGTTTTCTTTTCAATTTTAAGGAGTCTGAAAAGAGATCAACTATGGACTCACAACCTTTTTCTAGGTTTATTCTCCTTAGCTCGAAAAATTATAAAATATAACTGAGCATAACTCTCCCAGTGAGATGAATTTGTCGAGGTGTACATTTTTCCACAATAATCTAGTCGCTAGAAAAAGGGTTAATCTCATACCAAGTAGATGTTCTTCTGGACCAATTTAGCGAGTGTGAAGGAACAAGGTCACTCAACGATATTTTCATATATAGGAAGTCTGAAAAGATCTTAACTATGGATTGCAAGGGGGTTCCTTTTTCGTAATTAATCTCTAAGGCCTAAAAAAGAGATAAACCAAAACCAAGAAGAATGTTCGTTTTTCAAAACTTTATTCCCTCAGGCCAGAAAAATGGTTAAAATTATGCTGAGAATGCCCTTCTAGTGAACCGAAGTCCCTAGAGAATACCTTTATTTGTAAAATTATCCATCTAGACCGAAAAAGGGGTAAACTACCGCCTGATAGTTGTGCCTTCAAATTTGAGTTTGGAGAGCATGAAGGGAAACAAGATCACTCAACAATTTTTTCAATTTTAGAGAGTCTGAAAAGGGATTAAAGAAGACTCTAGGTGGCTACTTTTCTCAAGTAATCTGGATGAGATCGAAAAGAATAAATACAGTCTTGTTAGATGTTTCTTTCAAAATTTAAATCGATATTGAAAGACAACAAAGCATGCTCATTAGGGACTCTCGAGGGCAAGGCCAAGAATGATGATTGGCAAGAAGAATGAGGCTTGAATACGAAATCATGATGGGACTTACAAGGACTCTGAAGCCTATATTCAAAATTGACAGCATGGATGTAAAAAATATAACAAATGATATACCTAGGGCATCCATGTAGAAGTAGGCTCTACCATCTAATTACGACACTTATAACGCAATAAAGAAGGTTTTTTGTCACACTTCGATGGGGTTGATCCTATGGAAAAGTGGAAAAGACAAAAAGATGCAAAAAGCTGGGAGTGAAAACCTAACTTATATGAAAAAGTTGGAAAAAACAACTTTTACCAAGGGATTATGTAAATGTAATCGATCTCAAAAAATTACCAAACCATAAGGACTAGTTTATTAGGATGATCGAAAGATAACTCAAAAGAGAAATCAAGAAGCCACCAAGCTAGGGAAAGTGAAAAAGGGGGCCAAATTATGGAAAAAAGGCCAAAAAATTCTATAAATAGAGATGGACAACTCATTTTTACCATTGCAACTTGGAAATTAACAAAAGCTCAGAAAACTCCTTCATGAAAAAGTGAATTTTGGGAGCTACGGTGGATGAAAAACCCTCCTACTTCGACCAACTAAGTATAAATTCCCCCCTATTTAAATTTAATTTACTCATATGCATTTAATTTTTAGTTTGGGAGGGGCACGCCTTTGAAAAAAAGGTTTTGTTTGCATGTTCGTGGGCTATCCAAAGTCAGCCCGTGTATGTACTAAGGTAGAGTAATAAACAACCTGGGTACATACACGATTGTGTCAACTACAACTTGCGTAGACCTCCTTTTTATTTGAAAAAATAAAATAAAATAAACTAAAACCTATCCATCTTTGTATGTGATAGGATGTATTTGCACTGGAGAGAGAGGGAGCATGAGGAGCTAGATGCCTTGGTCAAGGAGGACCCTGTGGCAGTTGCTACGCTAAAATAATGTGACCTTTGGAAATTATTTCAGTGTCCATTCATGAGGGCACAACCAAGGTTTCTTAATGCCTTGGTAGAGTATTAACATCCATATGCATAGGAATTCATGCTGGAGGGTCAATCATTTACCCCAACCATGGAGGATATTTACTTCTTGATCTGCCTCTCTAGGAGAGGGGATCTGATTAACTTCAAGACTTTTCCTCCAAGACCATACAACATTGAAGACTATAGTGCAATGCATTGTGAGGCTGGTACCAAGAAAGTAGGTTCTCAGGTACCAATTCACAAGATTACCAACCTCTCTTTGCAAGTGATTTTACTCATGATTCGGCGGATTACTAGATCTGCAACACTCCATCAGGCCTCTCGTGCATAGATGCACAGTGCAGTTTAGTGCCTAGAGGCGACCAACAAGAACTTTGGGATTTGCACAATTTTTTGTACCTTCTTCTTTAAGAGCGTTCCCAGACTCAGTCCTAGAGAGATAGTATAGGGACATATTGCCTCCTTCCCAACAATGTGTAGGTGGGAAATATTACTTCCTATACAGAGTGGAGGAAGGAACCAAGAGGCCTATGATGAAAAATTCTTCGATCGGTGGTCACGTCAGATCCCAATGACAAAGGACTATCCCTATGCATATATAAGCTTCCTCAGAGATCCAGACATGCTCGTGCCCCCTGGAGAGGAGCGTGGTGATATAGGTAACATACTTTTTGGAGTTATTAAATTTTTAATTTATATATATATCCTTTTTATGTAGGCTTTAGAGTAATAACTTACAAATCTATTATGTACAGATGTGGGACCTGTTTGACCGAAAAACGTTTCCAGGACTAGGCATTGTTATTGATGAGAGGAAGGACCAGCAACAACAGGAGGGCCTTCATCTATGGGAGGACCCCCAGCAGGAGAGGCTGACAGAGTCCTACAATGAGTGGAGATGAACCTTACTTCTCCCACTCATACAATTCCTATGGATGAGATCGAGGATCTCCCCCCAGCTATGTAGCCACATGTAGTAGGGGTGCATCGAACTTGGGTCCAATTATTTTTTCATCTTGCGAATGTCATCGTCCAATATAGCAGGGCCAATAGGCCTAGACATTAGATAGTGTCGGACTATTTACGTGTTGAGGGAACTTTTTGTACTATGTATTTTGAGGGCTTAAGTCCAATGATGTATACTAATAACTTTTGAGGCTTTCATGCCCACTTTTGTACTTATGAAACCATTTAGGACACATATATATATACATGTTTCTCATTTTATGGAAACATATTTTACAAATGTATTTACATGTGTATGTGTGAGATTTTATTTTACATGTGAGCAACATGTGAATCTAAAACTTGATTAGCTAGAGTATTAGTTAAATTATTAAATCTCCTAGGAACATGAGAATAAGTAATATAATCAAAAGACCGTTCTATGATACGTACCCTACGGAACCTTTGGTGAGGAGTGGGATCATAAACACGTAAACCCCATTTAACAGGGACACGACCATTTGAGCATCTAAGTAAACCCAGAGGTGAGAAATTCCATGCAACAAAGAATCATGTAGAAATTCCATCATTGCACTGTACTGAACAAGATTATTGGTTGAGTCACCAGAAAAATACCTCTGGAAAATAACAACTGGCCTCCAGGTGTGAAAATCACCCAAGTTGTGGAAGCAAGCCTTCGACTATGTCGGCTAGTGTTGTCTACAAACCCAATGTAAACCTCTGATTCACTTGACATCTAACACGAATAAAAGGAAGACATAAATAACTACATGTCCAAAAAACAAAAAAAGACAAAAAATGTATAAAAGGCTATACATATATACAAGAAGCCACCCAGGTGACCGACCTAAGAGTAGTACTTCTTAAGGTAGAGCCCATCTCTAGGCTCCACTAAGAAATTTCCCTCAAAATCAACCAGACAGTAAGAGCCCTTATCTAATACCTCTTTCACAATGAAAGGTCTAAACCACATTGGTTTGAAATTGCCTACCCCAAGGGATCTTTGTCTTGGTCATAAACCGGGACAAGATCACCTTCGGAGAAAATCTGAGGGAAAATGGACCGATCATATTGGCACTTGACTCATTTATTATGAGCCTCGTTATATAAGGTGTTATATATCACGATGCTAATCATCGATATGCTTGAGATATATAAGGTGTTCCTCAAGTGGTGTAGTGTCGGGCAGTACTTCCACTGCCAAATTTAAATAAGGGATCTGACACTCGATGGGTATGTCTTCTTCCATCCTATAAACGAGTTGAAAAGGTGAAAAAATGGTGGCATTAGTTATAGAAGTTCGGTAGGCCCACAACACTAAGTATAACATCAAATGCCAATTTGACTTGGTCGAACTAATTGTTTGTTGAAGAATAGTCTTGATATACCAATCACTTGCAGGTAATAGGGTGAGGAATGCTTTTGTTTAAACTCCAGCTTTAACGTTAATTCAGTCATCATTTTATTGTATAAGTGATTGCCATGGTCAATGATAATCTCCTTCGGGATACCAAATATTTATACTATCTAATTGAAAATGAAAAGGGCAATGATTTCGCCAACATTTTTAAACATTGGCATAGCTGCAACCCACTTAGTGAAGTAGTCTACTACTACGATGATGTAACAATTCCCCGTAGTAGAATTTGGGTGACATGTAGTGAAATCAATCCCCCACTTGGTGAAAGGATTGACAAAAATGACTGGAAACATAGGAGCAGGGAGTGGCCACATATTCTTATAGAAGATCTAGCACAGGTGACACTTGTTGACCGCCTCAACATAATCCTTGATTAAAGTGGGCCAGAGGTATCCTGTGCGTCGAATATTTTGATTTTTTTCCAACCCATAAAAATGACCGCCACATGCTCCAGTGTGACAATCATTCAAAACAATCTCTACTTCTTTGTCTGTAAGACATCATCGAAGGATGCAATCTACACCCCGATGATACAAAGTGTCATTGCGAATGAGATAGTTTCACGCTTGGTGTCGAATTTGTCAATGCTCATCACAGGAAGTAGAAGTGGGGTAGTTCAAAGTATAAAGATACACAAGTATATCTCCATACCAAGGTTTCAAAGATGAAATTATAAAAATATCTTCATTGATAGGTGACTCTTGAGGCATAGTATCACTAGACTCAACCGATAGTCCTGAAATTAGTTCGGCGAAGAACAATGACTTTTTAGATTTTGTAGAGACAAAATCCAAGTCAAACTTCTGTAGGATAACTATCCATCTACTAATATTTTGACCAATGACCTTTCATGTTAACATATATTGGAAAGGGTTGACGACTAAAATGAAGGTGGCCTTGAAAAGCAATATATAGTGATGGAATCATTGGACATCGTGGATAACCTCCAAAGCAAGTTTCTCAACATGAGAGTAGTTTAGTTCCAGTCGAACCAAGCCTCAGCTAAGATAATAGATAATGTGATATTCAAGTGTGTCATCCTCCTGGACCAAGACCATGTCGATGGTCGACTCCACAGTAGCCAAATAAAACACGAAATATATGTTATAATCAAGAGGCAAGAGTAGAGGGTCAGACAGCAGGGCACGTTTCAATGCTTCAAAAGAGCGTTGAGTTACTTCATCCCAACAGAATGGGACCCCTTTTTTCAAAATATGTGTTGGCCCATGGTTATGGAAGTTAGAGAAGAGTAAGGAATAAATGGAAAAAAATGAATTGCATGAAATACATAGTGACTGTTACTGGGTCAAAGCAAGCAAAAGAGCAGAAAAGATGGAGCAAAGTAAAAGGAACAAAGTTGATGGACGAGGAGATAGAGGATGATAGATCAGTAAGGAAGAAGGATCCTGGACATCCAACAAGAGGAAAAATCCATCATTGGATGCTTTGGAGCACCGCGTGAGAAGGAGGGAAAGAAAGTTTGGGAAATCCCTAAAAACACAGGTCAACATGACCTAGGGTTTTAGACACCTAGGGTTTTGGTATCTAGGGTTTTGACACCTAGGTTTTGGCCTAAGGTTGTCGGTGAGTGATTGTAATGTATAAATAGAGTTCTAAAGGATCTAGGATGCGTTTTTGTTACTGTTGTTAGTGTTATGATTGTTGTTTTCGTATGATCAAGTAAGTAATGTTGAGTGAGAGAGAAGTGTTGAGTACGAGAGCCTTTTGTATAGTAAGATCTTCAGCTGGGTGTGAAGATCAACCCTGCAATTGGGTGTGTAGGGAGGGGAGAGATAGAGAGAAGAAGAGAGAAGATCTTCTAGCTAAGAGCACAAAAAATAATTGTATGCTTCATCTTAAGATATTATAAATCACAGTTCTGTGGATGTAGCCCTAGAGAGAGGGTGAACCACGTATATCTTGTGTCATATGTGTGATTGATGTTATGTTATTTTCTTTTTAATATACTGTTATTGCACTGTTGTATTAGATTTGATAGATGGTTGTGTGCAGTAGATCTAAGTTGATAAGTGATATATGAATGTTTTGTTGAGTTTGTATTGGACCCACTTGATTCCCCTTGCTTGTAGACATCTTTTTCCTACAATCCCCACATAGTTTCTTTGGTTGAGACTGCATCTATTTTATAGGTGTTGGTGAAAGGTCCAATAGTTAGGGCTTGTTGGTGCGCTCTTGGAGCTGAAGCATGGATCTTCCCCTATGCCAACAAATGGTTATATTGTTGGGACATGAATCTTCTTGAGGGAATGCCAAGGTGGTTCTCATCAAAGAAAAAAATTAAAAAGTGAATAGAGGATCAAGAAAAGGACTTCGATGAAGCCCAAAACAAGAACCCTAATCTTAGTACAGAGGATTGGTTAGGAAGATACATCTTTACTGATATATAGGATATTTTCTTTGGAGGAATCCATCAAAAGCTATATGAGTGGTTAGCTAGGTTAGAAAATACTTAGTTTGAGATTAGATCTAGACCTCCTGTGATTTGGACATCGACGTTGATCAAGAAGGTCAAGAGAGTTGATAATGTCATTTCAAGATCAGTAGATCATTGGTTTGATAGCACCATTGGAGGGTACATCACCGAGTTTGTTGTTGATAGAGTAGAGTCATATAGCCAAGACGAGAGATATTTCTTCAAGGGACCCAAAGGAAAAATTTTACATTTTCTAAAGTTGAGGATCAAGATGTTGTTGCATGAGAAGAACATATTGAAGATACAATAGATTGGTTGTATTTGAAAATGCTAATGTTCAAAAATCTGGACAACGATAGTGACACAGAGGCTGGACATACGCGCAGTGGGAGAGTGTTCAGAGATGTTCATCTTGTGAACCTATTTAAGAAAAAATATGAAAATGAGGGTTTCTACAGTGGAGAAGAGGTAGATCTGACAGACGAAGAGCATTCAGAACCCACTGGAATAGAGGAAGGGGAAGTTGAAGAATCTCACCTGGAAGAGCCAAAAACTTCAGGAACTATGCAAACTACTGAAGTAAGTATTATTCTCTCTCCTGTTGATTCAATAACATTCAACAATTAGAGTAATCCAAGCCACCAAAGCATCCAAACAATTGTCACTAGTAGTTTGCCACATACTCAGTCATGAACCCTAGGAAGATCTATGGAAGACGAGATGAGGATCCCTATTTTTAGGGGAGATGGGTCTGAAGACCTTGATCAACACTGGTTCCTATGTGAAGTCGTATGGAATATGAAGAATGTCATTGAGGAAGCTATTAAAATAACTCATTTTAGTACTACCCTAAGGGATCACACACTGAGCTGGTACATGAAGCTTGTCCAAGGAATTGCACATCCTAAGTCGTTGAATGAGATCAAGAAACCCAAGTCAGAGACATAATGTATTATAGAGCTGAAAGAGATCAAGCATAAGGTAGCTGAACCTGTTTGGAAATTCGATCATAGATTCAAGACCTTAACAGGACGATTGATTTTTCAGATACGAGATGAGAAGAAAAAAGAATGGTTTATTGTTGCCCTATTACCACACATCAGAGTTCCTCTGACGCAATAGAAGATTTCTTCATAGGCTGAGGCACTGGAGATCACCATGAAGTTAGAGTCAACCCCTATGGGAGAATCTAGCTCAAGTATGAGTCAAATCTTGAGTCAACTAACCAGTTTATCCCTAAAGGTCCAAGATATGAAGAAAGACAAGGGAAAAGATAAAAGAGAAGACATTTGGTGTGTCATATGTAGATTAGAAGGCCATGACAAGGAACGCTTTCCCCTATTTCATGAATACTTGGCCTCTGGAGATCTGATCCCTTTGAAACAAGTCACCCTACCCTAGTGCGAGGTATGCATAAATAGACATAGCCCTGGTGAGTGTTATTACATGCAAAAATATGTTCAGACACCTACAAATTTGTATTGCACATATTGTAAGTCTGTGGGGCATGATGATAGGGATTGTAGGGATTATGACCTCATGCATGAAAGGTTAAGAGACATATACAAAATTTAATGTGAAGTACAACAAGAAGGAAACACTACATAGTATAACTCCCCTGGGAGAGGAAATTTCAATCCTTGCAGTGGATTCATAGGATGAGGACGAGGAGGAGGTATGGGTCGAGGTCGAGGATAGATCATCTGTTACAAATGTGCATAACCCGGAAACTTAGCAAGGGACTATCATAAACCTTGCACTACTTGCAACTACTGCAATTCCTTCGAACACGTTATAGAGGATTGTCATGTGCTGCTATCTAATCTTCAGGAAAGATGAGGACCTTAGAAGAACTTGCAAGTGAAACTAATATATGTTGAACCTCGCGGAGAAGACCCTAGAGTCATTATTATCACTAGAGGAGGCATTGTTATAGGAGAATACAGACTAACCCAAGAAAAGACTACAAAAGACTCAGGAGTCAGGAAAGAAACAGAGAAGACCCAAACCTTTGATGCAAATAAAGAAAGACAATGATTTGAGGAAGAAAGAAAAGAGTTCAAAGGAGAGCAAGGTTCTTCATCAAAGACACGACCAGAAGTAAGAGAATATGGAATGCCTCTAGAATCCAATCAGTTTGTTTTTCCAAAATAGGGACAAGAGGTAAGAAAGCTCATGGAATTTTTATATACTTGTATTAAGTTGATTCAAGATGAGAGAGTTGTACAAGAGATACACAATTTAATCAAAAAGTATGATGTAGGAAGGAT
Source organism: Picea glauca (assembly GCA_000966675.3). Lineage (NCBI taxonomy): Eukaryota > Viridiplantae > Streptophyta > Pinopsida > Pinales > Pinaceae > Picea > Picea glauca. The sequence goes on from JZKD02S1665055.1 coordinate 294,931, forward strand.
AGATCCTTTACTAAATAAAGAAGTACATAAACTATCTAATAAGAGAAGGACAAATAAGGAACTACACTTGAATGCTCAGACAGGAGAATATGATATAGACTATGTGGTCCTCGACTTAGGGTCAGAGGTCAATGTCATGACGAAGAAAGCCTGTGCACTGATGGGAAAACCAAAGTTGATATATTCCCCTACCATGATTAGGATGTCTATTTAGTAGGCAGTAAGCCCCTTTGGAGGATTGGATCATGTCCCTGTGGACATCGACAAAGTAAGAACGTTTGCATATTTTGAGGTAATTGAGATAGTTGATGATAGGTGCCCTTACCCCGCGTTGTTAGGAATTGACTAGGATTTCAATAATTCCACAATGGATGATTTAATTAAAATACATATGGTGTTTGAAAGAGATGGCCTTAGGGTCATTGCACCTTTAGATCCAGATGAAGGTCAGCGATACACATAACCCATCAGAGAAGAAGACCGCACCTATGAACTGGAAAACATAGACAAACTAACAACCAGACAATAGGATTACATTAATCCTACGGTCGATGGAGACCTAAGCTAGTGAAGTGACAACTCATGTTCATCAGATTCAGAAGAAGCATTGGAGAACTGGCAGAACAAAATGTATGAATTCTCTACAAGGAGATGTGTTATATTAACCAGATCTGTTCCTTGGATTGGCACAATATTAAGTAAGTTTCCCACCTTTGATGGTTTGTATCCTTTAGAAACCTTCTTGTCAGAATTTGAAGAAAGTGTAACAACACAACAGAGATTGATGGAAATGGATGAGGCCTTGAAAGAAACACCAACAAGATGGTGGGGGACACACAAAAACAACATTACAGAATGGGTACAATGTCATACCCTGATGACTTCACAGTTCTTAGCATAAGTAGAACGATACGAAGTTTGGTACATAGGTTGAAGCTACCCAAAGGACCGTGTGAGAAGTTGTGAGGAAGCTTGGAGAACCATTCCTCAAGAGTAGTGGGTGCACAAGTTCATTAACACACTAGACACAACCCCTATCAACTGGTACCTTCAAGCGGAGCTGCACCTCATCACTGTAGATTGGGAAGGTATGAATTAGAACTTTGTAACCACCTTCTTATTTGACAGTCAATATCCTTCAGTATATCAAGCATTACATATTGTAAGACATAAAGTATTTGAGGAGGCCTCTAGGACTGCACCTCTCCGGAAACTGCAAAGATGTTACAACATCAATACTGATGAAAACGATGATCTGAGGAAGGTGAACATCACAGAAATAGAAGGCCAAAGAGATGTGGAAGGACCAGGAGTTGAGCTACCATTCATTGAACAACCCATCAAGATTAAGAAGGTCAACATTGGAACAGATAAGACACTGAAGCTTTCGAATGTTGGATATTATTGGGATGCTGCTACTATTGACAAGATCATAGAGTTATTGCATGAATATCAAGACTTGTTTCTGACTAATTTTACTGATGTTAAGGACATTAAAGGGCCTATGGGAGAGATGAGAATCCATTTGAAATAAGAGGTAAGACCAGTCAAAAAAATACCGTACATATTGAAACATAAATATAAGAAGAAAGTGAAGATTGATCTCCATAGAATGTTGGAAGTAGGGATTATAGAACCTGTCAAAGAATCATAATGGATTAGCCCTATGGTGGTACAAGACAAGAAGATAGGAGAGATAAGGATATGCATAGATATCAGGAAGCTGAGTGATACCCGTTTGCATGACCCCTTCCCTACAACATTCACTGACGAAGTGTTAGATAATGTGGGAGGCTAGGAGGTATATTCTATTATAGATGGATTTTCAGGATACCATCAGATCCATATTTCCAAGGAAGATCGCCATAAGACCACATTTGCAATAGAATGGGGATCCTACCAGTATACAATTATGCCATTTGGATTGAATAATTCCCCATCCATATTTTCTAGGGTGGTGGTCGAACCATTCAAGGAGTTTCTTCATAAATTCCTAGAATCATATTTTGATGACTGGACTGTTTTTAGTTTATTGAAAAATCATATTGAATGTCTAAGGCTAATGTTGGACAAATACCAGTAGTGTGAAATTTCCTTGGATCTAAAGAAGTGCATCTTCTTCTCACCATTTGGAGTGTTATTAGGTCATATTATCTGTAAGCAGGGATTTTTGGTAGATCCATCTAAAATTGCTATTATAGTTGATATACCCCTTCTTACTTCAGTCAAACAGCTACGCACTACGCTGGGACATACTGGGTATTACAGGAAGTTCATTAAAGGATATGCCCAGATTACAGCACCCATGGAGAAGCGTTTGAAGAAATATTGTCAGTTCAGTTGGATAGAAGAATGCCAACAGAGCTTCGACACATTGAAACAGAAAATGGTTACTGCGACTATTCTGGTTTTCCCATATTGGAGCAAGAAGTTTTATGTGCATGTTGATGCATCTTCCATTTCGTTAGGAGCGTTGTTAGCACAACTTGGGGACAAATATATTGACCATACATTATCTTTTGCTAGAAGGAATCTATCAACAACAAATATTAACTACACCACCACTAAGAGAGAAAGGTTAGCCATGGTGTATGCACTACATAAATTTTTCCACTACTTGTTGGGAGGACACTTTAAAATGTTTATTGATCACTCTACGCTGAAATACCTAGTCAACAAGCCAATGTTGGGGGTGAGAATATGAAAATGGCTTATTCTATTTCAGGAATATGACTTTGATATCGTAGTTAAACCAGGAAGAATGAACAAAGGTCTTGACCACTTGTCAAGGTTGGAAAATGGCGAAGAGCCAACTAGTTTGGAGGATGCACTACCAGATGCACAGTTATTTTCCATTAGAAAGATTGATGACCAATTCACAGAGATATTCAATCTTCTATCAACAGGAATGGCATCGAGTGAATATACAATTCCCTAGGAGAAACAACTAATAGTACACACTGCAGACTTCTCACTTGTAGTTGGACAACTATACAAAATGGGACCTGATGAGATATTGAGAAGGTGTGTTATGGAGGCAGAGTGACCATTGATCCTCGCATAATCTCATGAAGACATTGCAGGAGGACACTACACAGGGAAAGAAACTGCATATAAGGTTCTTAGAGATGGCCTTTGGTGGCCTACCTTACACAAAGATGCTAAAGACTATAACAGAGTCTGTGATGTATGAAAAAGAGTTGGGAAAACATCCAAAAGAGTTGAAATTCCATTAGCACCACAACTTACCCTACAAGCATTTGAGAAATGGGTAAATGACTTTGTGGGACCTATAAACCCACCAGGAAAGCACACAGGAGAAAGGTACATCATTACTGCGACAGAATATTTGACCAGATGGGTTGAAGCAAGAGAATTTAAGGACTATAGTGCAACTACAGTTGTGTGCTTCATCTTTGATGACATCATAACTAGGTTTGGATGCCCAAAGATCCTTATGACTTATCAAATCACACATTTCATAAATAAAACAGTTGAAGCCCTGACTAAGGAATTTGCAGTCCACCATCAAAAGAGAATACCTTACCATCCACAACCAAATGCGACAATGGAAGAATTCAATAAGATCTTGGAGAAAGAACTAACGAAGATCTGCAGTGTGAACAGGGATTACTGGGATTTAAGAGTACCAACGGTACTATGGGACTATAGAACCACTTGCAAGAAGCTAACAATGCAAACCCCTTTTAAGTTGGTATATGTTCTCGAAGCCATTGTCCCAATGGAATATTTTCTACCAAGCCTAAGAATTGTTGCCTTTATAGATATGGATGACACTAGCATTATTCGAGAGAGGCTTGCACAGATGGTTGAAGTAGAGGAAGACAAATTTGTTGCATGATTTCAACTGTAGGTACAAAAGGAAAGAGAGAAGATCTATCATGATAGGCACATCAAGAAGAAGGAATTTAAACAAGGTGAGATAGTACTGGTATATGACATTAATGTCATAAAAAATCTTAGAAAGTTCAAAACGCATTAGCTCAGGCCATATGAGGTCACCTATGTTACAGAAGGAGGAGTTGCATAGTTGAAGACTTTGAAGGGAGAATGGAAGGAAGGATTAGTGAATAGTAGCCGACTAAAGTTGTATTATGAGAACCAGTTTCCTTGCAGCTCTTAATAAAATCTTGAGGAAAAGGGTCTAGGTACCCAGTGCAGTTGAAACTAGGTACCAGACACAGAAAAAATAGTTTGCACAAGGGAAAGAGAGGAGGCATAGAGAAGAAAGGAAAAGTTGCACTGCGCAGTCTGAAGTCGAAGTAAAATAGAAAGGTAAGATCTGAAGTGCCTCGGGATGAGTCACAGGTGAGGGTTGGGGGCCTGTTGGCCCTTGGTTATGGAATTTAGCGAAGAGCAAGGAAGAAAAGGAAAAATACAAATTGCGTGGCAGACACAGTAACTGTTACTGAGTCAAAGCGAGAAAAAGAGAAGAAACGATAGAGAAAAGTAAAAGGAAGAAACTCGACGGACACAGAAATCGACAGTGACAAATCAGCAAGGAACAAGGATCATGGACAGCTTAGAAAGAGGAAAAATCCACCATTATATGCTTTGGAGCACCACGCGAGAAGGGAGGAAAGACAAGCTAGCGAATCCCTGAAAACACGAGTCAAGTTGACCTAGGGTTTTAGACACCTAGGGTTTTGGTATCTAGGGTTTTGACACCTAGGTTTCAGCCTAAGGTTGTCGATGAGTGATTGTAATGTATAAATAGAGGTCTAAAGGACCTGGGATGGGTTGTTTTTACTATTGTTAGTGTTATGATTGTTGTTTTCATGTGATCGAGTAAGTAATGTTGAGTGAGAGATAAGTGTTGAGTACGAGAGCCTTCTATATTGTAATATCTCCAGCTAGATGCGAAGATCAACCCTGCAGCTGGGTGTGCAGGGAGCGGAGAGATAGAGAGAAGAAGAGAGAAGACCTACTAGCTGAAGATCTACGTAGACCTAGAGAGAGGATGAACGATGTATATCTTGTGTCGTATGTGTGATCGATGCTATGTTCTTTTCCTTTTGATATACTTCTATTGCATTGTTGTATTAGATCTGATAGATAGTTGTGTGGATTAGATATAAGTTGATAAGTGATATATGAATGTTGTGTTGAGTTTGTATTGGATCCACTTGATTCCCCTTGGCTGTAGACATCTCTATCCTACAACCCCGCCAAAGCTTCTTCGAGTGAGACTGGATCTGCTTCGCAGGTGTTGCCGAAAGGGCCAGTAGTTAGGGCTTGTTGGTGCTCTCTTAGAGATGAACCCTGGTTCTTCCCCTGTGACAACAAGATGCATGAACCCATTAGTGATCTCGACATAATTAGCGACAAAATGCCGAAGAAAATTCACTTTCCCCTGTAAATTCTGAAGCTGGGGTATTTGCACAGTGGAGGAAATTGAAGTATCATCTCAACCTTCACAGGATCGACCATGATCTATTTTTTCAACCCAATGAAACCTAATAAATGACCCGATGTCATGCAAAAACTACACTTTTTTAGATTCAAGTGAATATAATAGTAGCGAGACCGCTTAAAGATCAGTTGTAAATGGGCTGGGTGATCAGATCTCTTGGAAGAACATGATTTTAGATCATCCACGTAAGCCTAAACTATGTGTTTGAGGTCAAGAAAAGTGAATGAAATGGCCCATTGAAATGTAGCTCCGACATTCTTGAAGCTAAAAGGCATCTTTCGATATGCGAAGCTACCCCAAGGACAAATAAAAGTTGTTTTATGTAGGTCCTCGGGTTTGATTTGAATTTGATTATATCCTGAAAAATTTTCCATGAAATTAAAGACTTCACAACCCACACACTCCTCGACTATTTGATCAATAAATGGGGCTAGGAAATTTTCTTTCGGGAAAGCTTTGTTCAAATCGCGGAAATCCATACAACTGCGAATCATGCTCTGTTTCTTGTTGATAGGAATCGGGTTTGATACCCATTTTGTCAATTGTACAGGGTAGACAAAACCATATTTGAGGAGCTTCTCTACTCAGCCTTAATCGTCGCTTCTTTTCAAGGGTTGACCAGGCAAATCTTATGTCGAACTAGTTGGACATCAGGATAAGTCGTGATTTTGTGTTCGACAATTCATGGGTCAATGCGTGACATCTCCTCGTAATATGAAGAAAAAACATCGCATAAATCCTTGAATAACTCGTTGTAAATTTGAATCTCTTCAGGGAAGAAATGTGCCATGACGAAGGAATTCTCCATGATGCCAGGGGTTCTAGAGATATCGATAAGAATCATTGTAGCAATGCTTGGGATGTTTCCCTCAGAGTATACTCTGTGTGTAGCTAGAGGGTTAATAAGACAAGGAATATCTCCATTCATAGTAAAAAAAAGTTCTCCTACCTCTATTCTCCTAAGCTTAGGAAGGAAATAAGATCTATCATGTAGATAATCCCAAGGTCTGTTAGGACCAGTCACTACCTCCAGAATCACCTAGTGAGAGGGAAAGTATAATTCTAAAGTCTCTTGAGTCACAAGAGAGTCTTGATCCCAAATAGGCTTGAGAACTATATGTAGGTCCTGTGGGGGAGCTCGAATAGGGTTGGCCGAGGCTTGATGGACAACATTGTACACAACCTCAGTCGCGGATAAGGGCATGTCCATGCCAAGGTTCCCTATCCCTTCCATCAAAGCTGATGGGGAAGGTAAATCCCATGGGTCATGAAAGTATCTCATTTTAAAATACATCACTTGAACAATTGCATCCCTTGGCTGGTCGATAAAAACTGATATAAACCTTACATCATTGGAAAGCGGTGGATAATCAAAATCTCCCATCAACAACAGAAAGAATATGACATCTAATTTGATAGTGCCAGGCTATGGGTTATCAATCATCGGGACTGTGGAAGCCGTCGATGAAGGATCAGGATGAGAAAAGGACAATTGGTTGATGGTTATAATTTAGGCCTCATGCGGAAAGAATAAGACCCAAAAAACAATGGCTACAACCACATGCATTGTGTAAGTCCAACTCCATCCTATCAAAAGATTGTAGTTGAGAGGTGCATCGACTACTTTGACCTTGACGCACACAGGTTTACCCCCTAACTGTATAGGGAAAGAAGGAATTGTACTGTGTGGTCTAAACGATCGACCATCAAAATCCATAAGAAATGTCGGCGACATAGAAAACTTAGGCTAGCCAATGGACTTCCAATATGCCAATGACATCACGTAAGTCGAGGCACCATCATCAACCACTGTATAAAAAAAAATCCATGTCAATGGTTTCATGGTGTATATCACTACTATCTAAAAGGAGACATGGTGAGGAAGATGAGGTTTAAGGTCGGTTGGATTGAAAATGATCATTCCTGATCTATTCGTTTCTGCCACTCCCAAGGCGGACAATAGAGATTTTCTTTGTGAGGGGAAAATTTGGAGAACTTCCCAAGAAGACATTACAGAAGGGGTATGTGCTAGATCATCCACGACAGAGTAGTTTTGGGCGTCCCTCTCATTTTGGTTATGGGAATCCTTCTTAAACGCACCTTTAGGGATTTGAGTCATTGTCTCACCGATTGTCTTCTCAATTTGAAGAGGATTCAATGGGTTGGAGGCCTCCTTTCTCTTCTTGATAGATTCTGGTGTTCCATAGTCACACATCCTAGTTGATAAATGAACATCGGTTTTCATCATGTAAATTTTCACGGTCGGGTTGTTAGGAGTAGGCCCGGGGAGTCCCTAACTTCTCCCAGACACACTCGTAGATGTATAAGCATGAGCCAGATTTTTTCCTTGTGGAAAAGGGTTTCTCAACATAGCAGGTTGTTGTTGTGCTAGTAGCTTTTGGGCTTCTGCAAGATGAGGGAAAAGGTGATTTAAGTGGTCATCCATGAAAATATTACATGGATACTTTACCTTCCTCTTCTCAGTTTTTCACTCGCCAACACTATTAGAATAATTTTCATCCCCTTTACCCTTCTTGTTTATATGTTTCTTCTGTCCCTTAGTATACTGGTTGGCCTTGGGAGTTGTCAATTGCATACTGTGTACATCCAAATTCTGGGTAGTAAGGGAAGCTAAACTAGTATTATGGCTGGCCATAGTCTATTGTATTGATAATTGTCGTAAGTTATTCGACAGCAAATCCATGGACTTACTTTGTATTGATCCCACTATGCCATCAGCGGAGGGCCCAAACTTTTGTTTTTCCTTATCGAGAGTAGATCGTGGCACATCAGGAAAGGTCTCGTAAAGCATGCAAGACTAGGAATAAATTAGTTCTAGTTGTTTGGATCTCATAATAGCCTCCTCCTCAGAAAACACCCCGGACGTTGCTACATCTTTGGACACACAAGGAACCAAAGACTTCAAGAAACACTCAAGCAAGAATGCAGGAGGGACCTTGACCTTAATAAAACTCTTTCTTAATTTCCACTCTCATACATGATCTGAGATATGGCCATCCTTAGTCTGCTCGAAGTTGGCCAACAACTCAGTGCCAACATCGTATATCACTGGCAACTAGAAATGGTTCAAGAAAACCTTCGTCAGGTCATTTAAAGTAAGAGTAATTTTAGTTTTTGAGCTCGATATACCACTTCGTTGCACCCCCTATAAGAGTGGGTTGGAAAATGTGCAACTGACCAGATTCATCTTTCAATAAGTTCGATGAACACAAAAAGTGAAAGCTAGTCATGTGATCACCTAGATCATCACCAGGATTTCCCTTTAATTTAAGAATTTCAGAAGGAAAATTAATCTGCATGGGGGGACAACATGGATCATTAAATATTGGGTCATTTAATAATCTTGACAAGTTTGGCAAATGCAGGGTTTCCAGAAAGGGTATTTTTGGTTGTAGAGTATTTACAGGAAAAGAGGGCCCTACATTTTGACTAGCACGAGGTTGCTAGGAAACGTTAGACTATTGTCCATGGTTTTTGTAGAAACTATGGCCTTGAACAACAAAAGAAATTTTTTTCTATTGTTGCATCATCGAATGAATCCTGAAGTTAGACTACATAGCTTGCATAGGGATTTCTCCCTATGAAGCATTCCAAGGACCTTGGTTGGGGATCACCCCATCCAATCCTCCTGACATAGGTACTGAACCTTTCCTGGGGTTCCATTGAGTATGGAAGGGGTTTCACCCAACCGACATCCCTTGCAAGGGACATGAGACCTATTAAGGATTCCAAAGACCTTGTGTGGAGTATACCCCTGTAGTCGCTCCCTGTAAAGGAATAACACTTTCCACAAGGTTTTGTTGACCAAATTTGGGGTTTTCCCCAGTTGAGAAGGAAAACGAAGAAAAAATGTTGTCCCTATTGGAAGCCAATTCATTTTTTTTAATTGCTCTAAAAAAAGCTGCCTACACCCCTTGTCTCGTTAACGAAAAATCATCGTCACATTGTGCTACTAGACATTTGTTTTATTTTTGCGACAATTGCAATCTGGTTTCAATTCGATTTTCACAACTGAAAGTGTGAAAACACCTCTTTCATTGTTTGGACTGTCGTCGTCTCTTATTGATTTTTTCGAAAGACACTTGACCATTGGTTTATCACATGACTGCAAAATCTTTTTTCAAACTTATGTCCTTTTGCCTACTCTTACCTTGATTGCGCATTTGGATCTGTTTGATTACTAAGCCTTTGAGCATGAAGATTTACTTGTTACATTTGATTCTATAAAGGTCATGATTGATTTTGGTCTTATATGATTTGATCCTTATCGCTATGAGGTCTTGACTCATTAATTATATGAGATTTTTGGTTGCAATGTTCTAAAAAACTTTGAAATACAAACATTTGAATGCGCAAACAAATGCATTGGTAAATTTATAAGGTCGATTTGAGAAATGACAATGGTTTGATTTTCATAAAGGCACATTGATTAATCTTTTGGATTTCAATTTCATAATCAATGTTCGGCGCATTGTTTTGTGAGTTGATATTACATGGAACGATCATGGTTTCAAACTATGTATTGGCATGATTGAATTAACATTGGTTTAAAACCTTTGATTGGTACGACAGATCGTTGGTTAATGTTGGATTTCATGTTGGATTGAACTGTACACTTGGCGCATGAATGTAACATATGGTGTTGGTTCTATTTCGGATGGATGGCACATTGATATGGTTGTACACCTATTCGGTTGACCGATACATATGGTTTAAACGATTATAACTATGGATGGAACAACACTGTACTCGATCATTAATACAATGCATGGTAGTGTTAATCCCACCACCTTCGCATGCATGCACATATTCACTGCCTCTTTGAGCGCTGAAGCTGTTAAACCCTATCGTTTTTCGACCCTGTGCATTATTTTGTTCGGTTCAAACCTCACCATGTACAGAAGTCATGGCTCCTGTCGTAAGGGCCGAGCCCAACGGGTGCCAAGCACTTTTAATGTTTGATGGTGCATATAGCGACCTGGAAAATCTCGGGTGGCTCGCTTTCATTAGGAAGTTCGATGGTTATAACTTCACTGTGGCTCAGCAATTTGCGTTATCGATCGATGGCTGTCGAACCAAAGTTGGAGATGGCCAGCTTGAAATCACTGAACAGTTTCTCAGCTCGGCAACAAGCCTGCCTATCACGGGACAAAAATGGTCGAAAAGTTGCAAGGTAGATGATGTCTCATGGAAATTATTGTTCCAATATCGCATAGTGAACTCATGTGACAGAGGTTTTCCTGCAAAAATGTTGAAACCCCGCTGGTATGATCTTTTGATGATTATCAAGCAATTCGTTACTTGTGAAGGCAGGTATGGGTTCATTTTCTTGTTTCACCTGCGTTTATTAATGGTTTTTATGGGTTTTGAACTCAGTATGCCCCACTATCTGCATAGAAGTCTTTTCAAAATGGCTAAAAGGTACAAGCGTAGCCAAGCTAATACCAGCCTCTTCCATTTGGGGTTGATTAAAATGATATTGGTTTATGAATTGGGGTTACGTCGTGATTCTTGGCATGATTTTCTCAGCCGTAATGGATTTGAAGAATCGAACCCTCCACAGGTTGATAAGCCCATGGTGACCGAGAGCAAGCCTAAAATGTGCCTTACAGCGTTTTACTACCCAAACCTAAACCCGATTCACCTACGAATTTGCCTATGGATGTGACTAAACAGGTTGAAATTGATAAACCCGCAACCAAACGGCATAAAACTAAAACTAATGCTAATGCTAAAAGAAATAAAAATGCAAGGTTAATCTCTCGCATGGCGAGGAATAAACCTAAACCCCCTGCCAAATCAGAGCCTATCGTGGTCAGCGAAGACTCTAATTCAGACATTGAACATTTTCTCGCCAAAGAGTATCCTTACTCCAAGGGCTTGTGTGGCAAACCTCCTTATGATTTTGTCAAGAATTTACCTCCTTGTCTGCGGGATAACCCTGACTTCCCTGGTATTGAACCACCCCATGGAACCCTCGGGGAATCATCAAAACCCCCTTCTGTTCAACCTGTTGCTCCACCTTGCGATCAATGTGGGTTGTGGTTAGAGAGATACTACTTGGATGTCCCAAGGTTGCAATCCAAAATCCACGATTTGGAAAACCAAGTGGCAAAGCTCACTGGTCAGAATGCAAAGGTGCAACCCAACGACAAGAAGCAATGAACTACTGGTTCAATCCTATTCAAAAATGTCGAGTCTGCTACAACAATTGTCAATTCAAAATTGACATAGTCTCAGCAACTGTGATGGTATAATTTTCACTCGTTTATATTACACTTTCATAAAATCTGTGTACATATTTCACCTGCTCTGTTACATAAGCATGCCTTGATGTATATAATTGTGGTGATAAATCAATTTTCGTTATAGTTTGATATTCGATTGGATTTGGCTTTGATTCGATGGATCATCGAATAGATATGATTGTTCAAATTTAGTTCGATGCTCTGTTAATAAGACAAGTTGTTAATATTTTTAAAAATAGACTGTTGTTGGTATTTCAATTTT